>JASDQU010372553.1:14766-37922 GCA_032191745.1 Picea mariana
CGAACATCACCTGAATTTCATCTTTCTCCTTCTCGTAGGTGGTTACACAGGACTATGCAACTTTTAGTTGCTCCACGAGCTCCTCATTTTCTTGCTTCAAGGCTTCTGTAGCCTGTTCCTTTTCTTCTTGGACTCGCTAAAGCCAAGCCTCTGTTGCATATGCTAGTCTTCGTAATTGGGCGGGTTCATCCCCCAATTTTACAATCTTTGACAAAGAAGGCATAGTAGGTACTGTGTGACTCGAATGGATGGCTTGTTGTATCTCCTTTAGCTCCTTCTTGATTTTTTCATACAATGTCTCCTTCTTTGCTCCATATCGCTGCAAGATATCCTCTGAAGCATCCTCCACGACTCCGATGATTACATCGACATCGTCTTTTGTGAGCGTGGACTTCATCTTGGGCTTACTGGTGCATGTCTTCTTTCTTGCCGAGGATTTCTCCGAAGAAACCTTTCGCTTCTTCGATGTTTCAGCCTTGGTAAGAGAATCCTTCGACGGTCTAACTTCGCCTTTTCCTTGCTTTTCTCCTTCTTCCCCTCCTATTTCTTGATTTACTTCATCTCCTCCTCCTCCTCCCATGGGTGAGTGAGGCCCTCTTTCCTCCGAGGCAGTGTCCTCCTCATCAATCTCTATGTTCTTCACTTCCTCCTTTTTCTTATTTTTCTTCGCGCTGCTCTACCTGACATGCTCGACCCAGGTGATCAAGGGGCTTCTAATGATGTCAGGGTCAAAGAGTCCTACATTGTCAACTGGTATAAGGAAATCTGTCGGCCATTCTTTGGTGATATCCTCCATGTCTTCGTCGGTCATTTTATAATAGGACTGTAACTCCTCTTTTCTCTCATCCTTGCATGTAGTGATATAGATAAAGTATCGATCTGTGCAGAACTTCGCTAGTGGTATGTACTGTGCAATGTGTTCGATGCCATGTGTGGGAATGCCTCAATAGCACGCTTCAGCTGTTGGTAGTAGGCATGGAACACAATGTTCGACTGCCACTACTTCGACATATCATTTGTATACTAGAAGGTGGAGAACCTCGCAACCAACGTCTTCGATGGCTCAACTTCTAGAAATGTCACTCCTTTCGGCATCTTCTAAGAGACAAATGCCATTAATGAAAGTAACCAGCTAAAATGGAATTCATACCTTTGATCCTGCGCTTCACGATAGTCTTTCTTGAGCTCGTTGACGAGGTAACTCGCTTAGTTCATTTTCATACCCTCTATGCACTTTCCTGCGAGGCCGACTATGAACCCAGTGACCTGTTTCAGATGATTCTTTTTGACGAGATTGCTAGCTATAAGTTGGAAAGAGAGGTGCATTGCACCATCTTGAATAGAGGCTACCTTGTAGCCTCACTTTCCCTTTTCTACATCGCCATAATTCTCCTTTATGCATTGTTCTAGGGAGCGATCTGAAGTCTTCCCTGGGTAGAACTGCTGAGGGTTTGGTCCCTGCATGCTTAGTCCTGTAATAAAGTGGATCAATGCCAGATCCATAGTAACATGCATGTTGAGCCACAGATACCCTCCATGGTAGCACAACAAGAGGATTTTAACGCAAGCGTTAACCTCCTGATGTCGGATACAGTGAAGAATCTTCATTACATTCAGGATCATTGACTATGCCAGCTCCTTAATCCATGGCTGGTAGACTATGCGTGGCTTCTTCCTAGTCATCCTCATCAAATACCTATGGGGCATGAGCATGGCATAGTTCTTTCTATCGTCGAGGTTAAAGTCGTTATTCTTCAAGGCTAGGATCTGTCCTAACTGGGGTCCAACTACGCGTATCCCCTTCGGGATGTACGCAGTGATCAATGTATACTCAAAGTCGTGTGGGATACTGTGGCAGTTAACCACGCCAGCGAAAGCCTGTATATAATCTCGCAAGACCAACCGGATCTGCTTCGCGTTATCCTGATTGTCGTGGTGCTTGCTTTGCTTCTTAGTAGCACAACTAGAATGAAGTCTAGTCAAGGGGGATGCTTGCAATCTGCCAATCAACAATGTCTATATTCCTATAAACATAACTCTCTCAGCCATGAGCTCCATGAGAATATCCTCCACAGAATTCTCTAACATGCTAGGTTCGCTCGACATTCACACTTGTAACCAAATAGATAGGGTAAGCAAACGGACAAGCGGGGTAATCAAACATATGGCGAGGTCTAGAAATCACAGTGTGATACAATGGATTCTCCGTTAGCTTGGATATTCACGAGTGGCAAAAAGTGGTCCCGGCATAGCGTCTGACGGGTTAAATAAGAAAGTGTCATAACAGATTCCTCCAATGGGAAGGAATGCATCCATCAATGAGAATCTGTCCATTTTAGCGCGGTCTCAACGGTCCATTTTCTCATAACTGCATTTTCTAGCCGTTATGGGGCATCATTATAACATTTGGGGCGCCTCTAACGGTCATATTTCTTCATCGTGGTGAAGTCCCATTCTTCATGGTTCCGCTGTTTCGGTGAGGTTCAGGGCCTACAAGCCTGCCTCCTGTGAAGTCTTCTCTGGAACTTCCAGTAGTTTTTCTAATTTGGATTTCTTCTTACTGAGCTTTCTTGCCTTCTTTCCTGTGATCTAAGCTTCTCTAACAATTTCTGGAATCCTCTTGCCATTTGTATTCTTATTCTCTCTTAGTGAAAGGACTTCGCACTACTGATGTGCTCTTACAGATTCCGAGGTTAATGTCCCTTCTCTTACTATTTACAGGGTGGCTATACTTCTTTATTGCATGGACAGGTTCTTTAAGCCTTCATGTGTTCTTTCAACTTTGACAACTAATTCTCTGGCCCTCTGTTGCTTCGACTTATTCTCTTGTTCTTCTATTAGTTGCTCTATTTTTCTAGTTATGAAGTCCCTTGGTTCTTTTTTTTTCTGTTCTGTAGCTTCCTCCTTTTCTTTCCTTCTGATCTGATCCTTCTCAATCCAATTCTTTCCTATTAAAAGTGGAAAAGGGGCGTTGTTCTCAACAAATCTAATAACTTCAAAGGCCTCTCCCATTGATGTTTCATGAGCAATCATAGGTATATTAGTAACTCTTCCCCATAGGGTTATCATCTTTCCTTTAAACAAGCCTATCCTTCCCAATGAAGGTACCATAGCAGTCTTTCCCAAAATTTCCCAAGTGCTTTCTGGCATAATATTCACGTGTGTTTCTTCATCCAATACACAATCTATGTCAAAGACTTCTATTCTTGTAACTATGCGTTTTTTTTATTTCAAGATTTCCGGTAAACCAATGTCTCTGTGATCATCCATTACTTCCTTTAACTGTACTAACATAGTATCTAACTCTTTCTCTTTATGATTCCCCAACATGCTCTTATCCTCTTGACTTTCTTCATAGTTTTCTTGTCTCATGTTCATCTTTTCAACTTTAGCAATCATACTTGGGAAATCCTCAACCTCATGACCAAAAGATTTACAACAAAGATAAATAGTACCTGTACCAGGGAATTCCTTAGAAAGATGTCCCGGACTTCTGCAATTATAACATAGTGTCAATCCTCTATTTCTTTTAAATGAGCTGCAACCTTTCCTATACTATGCACTGGGATCACAGTGTTGGACCTGCAATCTGCAAAAATTCTTTCTAGGTTCCTTCATCCACTTATTAGTCCAAAAATTCTTTCTATGCATAGGAATAACATATCTTTCTCTATTTCTATCAAATTTATTAAGATCAACTCTTTCTTCTAACTATTCCCTAGTTTTCAGACTAGGACAAAATCTATCAAACATACCTAGATTCATATTTTCAAAGAAAAAATTTCCACTTATCTTACCCTTACCAGAGCACAAAGCTTTAAGATCTTACCTCTTTTCTTCAGATCATGTTTCTTTCTTAGCACAGAGCTTCGCAAATCAAGTAGAATATTGCACACTACATCAACAAATCTACGCACAGAGCTTTCTCTTTTCTTCAGTTCCTAGAAATCACAGTTTTAGGTCCCAGCAATGAAACCATTTGTTGGCACAGGGGCAGACCCAGGGTTCAACGCTTCAACAGTGCACCAACAAAACCCTAACTATCATCCCTTTCGTCAACAGCTATGAAGCAGATGAAGGCTCACCCGAGGTAGAGGTACGGGGGATTGCAGGAATCAGGTGTCTACAACCAAGCCGGGACACATATATGTGATTACAACACTCAGCAGAGTACTTAGACAAAAATATCCATTAGTTCATGAGTCTCATTCACCTCGCAGATTAACCCTTATTACAGATCAACGCAGTAACAATACGGATCGAGCAGTTACAATCACTTAGCACATAACATTATCTCAAATCTAGCGTTTATTCATCTTTAATACCATTAAGCACTAAGAAACAACAACAACACTAAGTAGATAAACATCATAATTCACATCAGACAAAGCACATCAAGACACAGGATATACGTGGTTCACCCCAGTGTGGGGCTACCTCCACCAACAAATTCTTCTTCTTTATTAGTCTTCAATCTTCTTACATTCATCTACTCTTGTGCACAAAGCCACAGAGCCAAACTCCGTAAAGGACAGGAGATCTGTGCATTGTGCGCTAGATCCTCCTTCCCAAAATCAGGTCAAGGCATGGAGCCTCACTCTACACAGTCTATTTGCACAAAGCCACTTACAACCTCTTGCACTAAGACAACATTAACACTTACAACATATGGTGCACATAGCCCACCAGCCAGGCTTCTTACATCACTTAGCTACTTATTTATACATTTACAAAAAGGCCTAAACATGGGTAAACCCATGGGCCGACATCCCATAACCCGTTACATAAACCCTAGTAAACCCTTTGCTGGGTCCACAAGCCCACAAAATGTGTGAGATACCGCGATCTCAACTCTGCTTGGGTGCTCCATCTTCGACCAGCCTGTCGAAGTCCCAAAGTAGTCAACCACGACCAATATTTCCTCAAAACTTGGTCAAGGGCCAACAATTTTGTTGCAAACATGTATTTCACTTGGCGTTATTTTGTTATATTCACCCTTGCACGGTATATACATGAGAAAACTTTGCATATTTTGGGTCTAATTACTGGGATTTACATTTATGTATATGAATAAAAGAAATTCATCAAAATTTGAAAATTTTATTTGTTTTGGTCCACTAATTTTTTTTTTGGATTTATTCTTGGCTCTAGTTTTTTGGGATGGACTAGTTCGGTTCTAGTTTTTTGGTCAACAGGTTCAGTGTCAATTCCAGTTCTAACAACATATATTTCTACCAATAATTGTAAAAAATTATAAAAACTAAAGTAATAAATGTAAAAATCATAAATTAGCCAGTGCTTTCCCTTCTGCTTCCATGTGCTCCAGCACCAATGCATCATAAATGTCAAATCCAAGGGAAACAGTCAGAAAATCTATTGAAAATGTGATTTTTTAGCTCCATGTAATTCCCAACACCAGAGGGGTGCCTCACACCAACTAACAATGAATAGAAAATGGTGAAAACAATTTTATTTATGATTTTCATAGGTTTCAATATAAAGAATAGGGTAGGTAGACCAACTAGGAAATGGTGGGAGTGATTCGGGTTTTATCTTTTTGTCACTGCAAAGACCAACACTTTGGGGGTGTGTAGAGATTCCTCATTCCACGAGGTGTGTCCATGTGTCAAATAAAGGAGGAAAAGGAATGAGGACTTACCCCCCTATATCCCCAGCATACACTACCAAATCGATTATGGCCTATATGTACCCAAGATGTATCCCATGTCTCCAATACATTATCCCTGTCCAAGACATATCAATAAGGCGTGAGGACAAGTCTCATGTAAAACCGTTACATATACTACTTGTATTCTAAAGAAATATTCAATATTTGACTCTACCAATGTTGAAAATGGTGTAGGTTTCACTTTCATCCTTGGCTGACCTCATATTGTAATCATTACTATATTTATAGGTTTGGACAAGCCCAACCTTCTACACATAGACTCAAACCCTATTGGGTAAAGTACCCTACCTCTTGAGTTGGATATTTATAGACCCACTCTCATTTTTAATTTAACTCAAGTGATTCCTATTCATATTTTATCAAAGTGATTCTTTTCAATATATCTTGTGAATCTTAGCAACAAAACATGACTCTAGAACATCTAACAATAAAGAGAGGATAAACAAACATGAAGAACAATGTATGCATGATTATTGTCCTTTTCAATTGAAAAAGTGTTTGAAGCAAATGTTTTTTGACATTATATTTTAGTCCACCTTGTGGATGTCCCCTTCATCATGGCTCATTGCTATTCATGATTCTTAAAACATTGGAGTGATTCACCATTTTAAAATAAGAAAGTACACCCAATATATTAATTTTCAAAGAAGGAGAAAATAGTTGCATTCAAGATTTTGCAGGTAATAAACCATTTTTTAGATGAAAAGAAATATATCCAATCTCTTTGAAAGAAAATATAAATCAAAAGGCTGAATTACTCTAAAATTACAGTTAAAATGCTCTATTCTTTAACCAATATTTATGAATAGTCTATGAAATTGGATATGCATAAGCAAAGCTTACCTCCTCAACTAAAGATTTGATTTTGGATGAATTTTTCTTCTTCAATTTTTTCTTTCTCTCTGCTCTTAGTTCATCTGCAATGATATAGGTTTAATCTCACAAATTATTTAAAGCTCTAAGTTTCTTGACCTAAAAAAGTGCATATTCGAAAAATGCCAGGGTTCAAAATGAAACATAGGTAATTTCCCTTCAACATATAAACACAGAAACCTTGCAATTAATCACATAGGTGGAAATAGTGGAACATAATCAGTTGGCGAAAAGAGAGAGAATTCTGCAAATTTTCTTGTAGTCTTTGATAACCATTGTCTCCTTATAATAACCATCATCTATGTTCCATTGATTCTATCCATTTCCTAGCTCCAAAAATCACTTAATATTTATGTACAACAATCGTTTCCTTCTTTCCAAATGAAACTTGTGGGAATCTTCCCTCATGGGACATCAAATAAAAACATAATACTTCAAAACATGGACATCACTGCACTAATTCTCTTGAGTTACTCTTGTTCCTCTGCAAAACTACCTAGGTCCCATCTTATACTTTTATATTGACTTAACTATCAAAGTTAGCTTCCACACACTAAATAACTCCCTGCTTAGTTTAGTCACTTTCTAATATCAACTTGGGGTTGTATCACTGAAATTTATAATGTAAATGACTATGAAATTAAAGGGCATATAAAGTCTTAAAAATTACCACCTTATTATACCTGATTGAGATTTATGGTATTCAACATGCAAGTATTGTTGCTAACTAGCATAGATCCATCTTAATCCCATATATATTAAGCACATACAGGGAGAAACAAAAAACAGGTGCAAACATCTCAAAGCTTAAAGAAACCAGGATTTAAGATGGATCTATGATAGTTTATTTTTTAATTCCATTTTATTTTATTAGCCTTGCACACATACATCGTACATACAATTATTACCATTCACTTACCACTATTAATTTATTTATGAATATATGATGTGATTAGTTACAATGGTTCGTAACTTCGTAGATAGTGATTATCACATAGACAATGCTTTCAATGAGAATGACATTCTAAGCATTTTAAAGTTTTAATCATGTCACCGCCCATATGACATCATTGCCTTGATAAAACAATGATGAGGAGAATAGTAATGATAAATAATTTTCTACAAATCATTGCAAAAGTCAAATTGAGAATGCATTTGATAAGATATGATAAGATAAATTTATTAATGTCCAACGAATGACCAAAATAGGTCAATGGGACTTAAACAAAAGTACACTCAACAAAAGAATTTGCAAGAGTACCCAAACAAAAGTACATTCAAATTGGACAACAATTGCATAGAGTCAAATAAATTAGAAATGATGGAAGATAAATGTTATTAAGATTATATTAGCTAGATTAGATGACAAGCCCATAATGGGTGTGCTTCAACATTGGGAAGATCAACAAGTTGAGGGTTCTATTGAAATTTTCAGTTGGATTGTAGCAATTATAAGAGATGGTCTTAGAGATGATTGAGAAGGATCAACCACCCATTGAGAAGAAGGGGTTGATAAATATACTAAGACGTAAGCCAAGAAGAGACAAAAGAAGACAAAGGTGATTGAGGAACCTTTGGTGACTATGGGAGTAGTGCATGATTCATTAGACTTTAGTGAAGGTGAAGAGGTAGCAAATGTGACTTGACAATCCATAAAGTGTTATAAGGTGGTCTAGGGTGAAGGATATTAGCTACCTTGTGTCATCACTAGGTGCTTGGTTAGAAGGCATGAGTATGAGAAGCTTTCTAAAGAGTTGGATACAGAAGAATTTTTTTTTTAATCTTTATGAAAGATTTTTTAAGTGTTCTTCCTATGTGTATCGATTTATTAGCTATAGAACAACATAAGCATGTCCATGGTTATGCAATTAAGGGGAATAAAACCGATACAATACAAAGCATAAAAAAGCATGGCATGTGGTTGAATGTTTTTTCTAGCTATCCAATACAAATGCATTCATAGCTCTTCTATCGTTAATTTAAAGGAAATCTCATCAATGAACAACAAATCAATTTCCATTGGGAATTATTTGATTTATGCTTTTAGTTATTAAGTTGTAAATTGGAAATGGCATTATCGATTGCTAGAATCATTGGGTTTTGGAAATTAAAAATAACTCATCCAAAACTCAATTCCCAATGCTGGCCATACATGCACCATGCTTGTAATGTGATTTGTCATTAATTAAAATGATCCAATACATTTTCCATTGGCTACAGTCAATTGATTGCCTCATTCCTATGTTCTAGTAGTTTCTCCTAGAACCATGCATTTAGGCATAAATCACATATTTTCCTAATTGTTGAGCAATAGTATGCTACAACCCAATTGATGCTAATTAAATCACATCATAATGAGAAGTGCAATGCCTTTTTCCTATTTCTTGGATCTATAATACATGGTAGTATGTTGTTGATGAAATATTGAGTGAGGGAGTTAATTGGAATGGTGATGAATTGGATCTACAACAAACACATTGCACTGAAACATAAGCACACAAGAAATTTCCAAGTTGGTAATTGAAATCATTAGCTACAACCATCCATACAGATATTAATTTGATTTATACAACTTGCCTTGGTTGTGTATTAAAAGGGTTGTGATGTTATCTTTGTTGTCTACAAATTGTACTTATAAAGTTTTTCCTTATTATTTTGCTTTAGAAAGTTTTATGCATGCAGAGCTAAGAATGTAGTGAAGGGGATCAGTTCATATATTTTCACTTTGTACTTTGTATCTACAAGAAAAATGCTAAGGAAAAAGGGTTACATGATGTAAAATCTACGGGGAAGGTTGATGCACATAGAAGAAATCACATAAAAAGTAAGGGGTTGTGTAGAGCATACTTTTTTTTTCCTAGAGAATTGCCTTTGCACTTTGTGCTCCATGTTAAGTGCAAAGGAAAGTGATGTCGAGTGTTGATGTGGAACCATCTACAAATGTGGATGCAAAGGTATAGACTATGGGGTTTGAAAGAAAAGTGGCATGCCCTCCACACTTCACATTAGTACTATTGTGGGGCAACAATAAGCTTGGTGACTAGGAGGAAGTAAAGCTCCACCCTCTACAATGTGGTTGAGTGAAAACTAACAACTATGGATGTAAATATCTTGGCAACACATTCTTGTGATTTCTCTTAGATTTCCTGGAGGAAACAAACCATTTGAGGAGGTAATAAAGAGGTAGGTTAGTCATTAGTGAAGGGGATTTGAAGGTCGAAACATTGTTGGAGAAAAGGGATTTTGCAAAGTTGACATTGAAAAAGATGAAAATATTGGGAGGTTAAGGGTGTAGCAACAAAAATACTAAGGACCTAGAAGGATAAATATATGCCTAGATTGAAAGGATGAAAAGGATTTTGAGTTTGTTTGAAGAGAAAATATTGTCTTTGAGCCAAAACAACAATCTAAAAGACACTACCTAGGAGTGAGATTACACAAATTCTAATGGTGTTGGTGGGGAATAGGAATCATGAGCAAGACCATTGAACCAGCAGCCTCAAACTGCATGGGACATCAAATTATTAAAATCCAAATTATCAAAAAACATGGGGCGTTTTATTCTTTGCAAGTGGGTTAACACTAGTGTTTTATAAATCACCTTTCCTTTGTAGTTGTCCTAAAAATGAGGATAACTTTTTTGTGTTGTAATAGAAGAATAAACCAATAGAGTTGTTAAAGAAATCGAGCACAAGTCATTTCTCACATACAACTAGGATTTGTCGTAGTTTCCATGGTAGCCTACTATTTCTTCATGATTCCACCCACTCCCCTATCTAGTTTTCTCACATCAATGATGGGAGCCATTGCATAGCCAAGTTTAGTGCATACTCTGTCTAAGTTAATTCAATGTGATGGCTCTCTAAAAGGGCCACTTGTATCACCTATTGTTAATTTTATGGGTAGGTCTCATCATTTCCATTCAGCATTGTCTCTAATATTTTCAAACTAATATGCTTCCCCCCTCAAAATACGCAACCCATGGCAAGGAAATTTATTTCATGGATTCTCTCTTGCTCTTGGAATAAACAAGTTTCTTCCATGTTTTTTCATTTATGACACTACATTGGCTATGTTTATGTGGTTGAAACCCTCATGGGTTAAGGATGACCTTGAAGGTTATACCATGGGATATGTAATAATTTGTATATTCAATGGTTGTTGGCCAATGCTAAAGGATATTTAAAATTGGGTCTAATTCTTGAGTTCATTATTGAACATTTTTTTTATGAGTAGTATTCAAATGCACTACTTTTGTAGGTAAATCAATATGGTTAGGGTGAAAAATTGCATATGCATAGGTGTAGTATTGTATGAAAAAAATTACATAACCACAAGTGACATGGATCATTCCATTATCTAAGTACTTATGCTATCACTCAAGGAAAAACATTCAAAGTGTTATTACTCTCATTATTATGCACATGCTTTGCCTACCAATACTTAATGAAAAAAATTCAAAAAGTTATTACTCTCATTGTTGGGACATATTTGTCCTTCTAACACTCAATTATAAAATTTTAAAATGTTATTATTCTCATTGTTATGTGTATACTCGGCCACATTATTTTACACATTGAATGTATTCTTTTTTCCCAATTGTATCCCTCTATATTCAAAAGAACATGAAAGAAAGAAATAATCAACCTCAAGGTGACAAGTTTGGGAAAGGGTGGTCAAAGTGAGTGAGATATAGGATCAAGGGCCTCCCTCATGTATAGGAGCATGCATCTCTAGTCCAAAAACTAGAAGAAGGTTCAAGGAATTCATAAAATAGTAGTTATTTGGCCATATGAAGAAATATCTATGTGATTAGATGACAGAGGTATGGCAACAAGCATTGAACCTAACTCCAACCAACACACCCTTGCCTAAATTCAAAGAGCATCTCAAGAAACTTCAATTCTTGATTTGGGGTTTTAAAGGATTTTAAGAAATTACCGATTTTGGCATCATGCTTGGTCAAGGTGGGGTCTCCTTTGTAGCTCCAACAAGGGCCTACTATGTTGCTCCTCCTCTTTCTCTCTAGCAAGGGAACTCCCAGTCGCTCCTCCTCCAGTAATGGCATGCACTCTCAGTTGCTCCCAGAGGTAAGGTTATTCTTTGTCGCTCCTCCTCCAACAATGGGCACATTCACTCTCTATCGCTTCGTCAGCAATGGCATGCACTCCCAGAGTTTATTCTTGGCCTCTCACTCTAGCAATGGTATGAGTTTATTCTCAGCCTCTCTCTCCATAAATGGTATGAGGTTATTCACAACCTTTCGTTGCAACAATGGTATGAGGTTATTCTCATCCCCTCTCGCTCCAGTAATGGTATGAGGTTATTCTCTCCCTCTCGCTCCAACAATGGTATGATCAGGTTATTCTCGGCCTCTCACTCTAGCAATGGTGAGGTGAGGTAATTCGAAAATGGGGTCAGAATTATGAATTCTGGGAGGTTATGCTTGCATGGGTCATGAGGGTATCCTCCAGAAATGGTGAGGTGAGGTAATTTGAAAATGGGGCTTATAAATTCTGAGGATATGCATGTGCGGGTCATGAGGGTATTTTTGTTAGTATATATATATATATATATATATATATATATATATATATATATATATAAATAGTATTTTATATAAATTACATATATTAAATATTTAATAAATGTGTATATTTAAATATTTAATAAATATTTTATATAAATTGCATATATTTAATATTTATTAAACGTGTATAGATATAATAATGGTTAACAACATGTGTATACTTTTTGAAGGTCATGGGTTTAAATACAAAGGGGCGTAGGGTATGTATGCCTTCATAGACGAGGAAAACAATTAGATGTGGTAAACCTATGGTTGTTTCCAAATCATGACTTCGATGATTATGGGTCAAAGACAAAAGATGAAGACCAAGACTGATCTTCTATGTCTATCTATAAAATAGATCCTCCATATAATTAATGTTTAAAAGGGTCAATTTAACATCTCAACTCTAGGTAATGATCAATCTCAAAAGTAGAGACTACAATGGAATTGGATTGATAAATTATTATTGAATCAAGATGCCCTTCCTCGTGTAGAATGATCTTTAGGGGATGCTCTTCTTGAAGGGATTTCATCACAAAGAATGGTATTGATTCTTAGGTTCATTCAAATATTCATACACAATATGTTAAATATGATCTTCAAGTTTGAAAAACATATTGCAGAGAGTCAACGAGTTATGTTTCAAATCCTCATCACATTGTTGACCTCCTTCAATCTTGTCGAGTGTGTCAAACAAATACTACATAATTTCCTTCATTAAATATATATCATGCAACCATCGAGTTCACTGACCACCATATTATTTGCATGCATATTTAGGTGGATTCCATGGCTTTATCATTGATCCATGTTGCTAGATCCCTCATAGTGGAGTTTTCGAGTGAGACATTAGACTTTGATTATCTTTAATAACATTGCTTGTTCTCACCAAAAATCTAACTTGTTCGTCATTCAAATTTAAAAGGAATGTGGTTTCACCACAAATCTTCAAAATGTACTACTCACCAATATGCCAAGTATCTTTTAAGCTATTGATTAGGAAGTTGGACTTCAGTCTTTGACAACGATGCCATGATATATTCTCTTCATCTACTCATATTTGACCCTTGATTGTGAATAGTTGACTCCATAACAAGATTCTTTATCATAGATCTCTTCATCTTCTCATATTTTACCCTTGATTGTGAATAGTTTACTAGCATATGTACACTAGTCATAGTGACCTTAACTATTCATTTACCATTCCTTGAAATGATTTTCATTTATCTCCATTACAAAATCTAGAGTATGAGAGCCTAAACAATAAATCCAATTACATGAAGAGATACCCCATTTGGAGTGAAAAAAGAAAAAATCCTAAAGTGAGGGAGGATTTGACAAGATACACTGGTATTGCATCTAAACTACCTCTTTGGGACTCCAACAATATTTCTTATTCATGTTAATATTCCAAGGGACTCTAGGAGATAAATATCCAAAAAGTTGTTCATTTATTAATTCTTATAATCTCATGGTCAATTTTTATGTCATAGGATATATTCCATTATTGATCCCAATTGACTCAACTTTGAAAATTGACTAATATAGTATAATTACTCCCAAACAAAATCATATTGAGATATAAGATCACCCACAAAGTTAGCCCAAGTGTATATTAATCTTGAAGGTTTTCTCTTTCTTATCCAGTGGTACAATTGAAATGTTTCTACATTTAAATAAAGTGATGTTAATACCGCATTATACTATGATGGGATTTGGTGCAAGAATAAATACCATCCCATTTGACCCCAATATTGGTTCATGCTGAATATTAATGGAATGTGACCCCCACTTCAATTTTTTATTGTCTTTATTTTATAAAGTTATGATGTATTATATTATTCATTTGTATATGTGTTGATGAATTTATATAATCTAGTAAAACCTATGTTGCACTCTTAAGTAGATAGGTGTATTGGTTGGATTAGTTTGTTGGTCATTCAATACATTGATATGGGTTGTGATTTAACATGTAACTAGATAGTTGTATTGGTTGGATTAGTTTGTTGTTCATTCAATACATTGATATGGGCTATGATTTAACATGTAACCTATGGCATAAGAGTTGAGGGGAAAGTATGGGTATTGAGTTAAAGATCGGTCATATTGTGTGACCTTTTTGCATTCTTTAGTATTACCATAGTGCTTTGAGTGAGACCTTCCCCTTCATGGGAATTGAAAATCCCAATGCTTAGACTATAGTAGATACCCTATTTTGGATGTCGATGTGGACCCTGATCTAAAATTGAGCCAACAATGGTGAATTTTATCGAATTCATTCATAGTGTACCCTATTTTCTTTATTTGATCTACTAATTCTTTGGGGAATTATATTTCCATAATCAACACATTGTTGGATGATTGATTGGATATATGGTGCTATATATCCACCTTTTGTGTGTTCATCATATCTCTTGTCTTATTTTACTACCAAGGTTTTTTTTTGAAGTAGTTGATTGAATTCTAGGTGAATCAATTTAGTTTTGTGTGGATGTTTATCCACTTGGCTAACTCCATATGTTAAATAGACCATATATTTTCATTTGCATATCAACCAATGATAAATGCATGGCATAATCTATATTCTTTAGCTACTGGTTTTTGAATGATCAATTGACCATGGGTGAGACCTTTTTAGTGTTGAAATCCAACTTGAGCATTGTCTTTTTAGATATTTCTTGTATCGACTAAGCAACCGTCTATAGAAGACTAGTTGTCTAACTAGATTTTGCAAACATTGATTACCTAACCTTGGTAAGATCTGGATTGATCGCTATATAGTCATTTATTTTCCCTAGCCCGTAGAAAATATTGGAAGAGGCTTGCAGATCCAACATTGGCAATTTTTTGTAGCTCTTTAAAGGACCTACACTATGAAAATAGTCAATTGAAGTTGAGTGTGGTTGATAAGTGTTCCTTTGATCAACTAAATAGTTTTGATTGACTACCTTTCTTATTGACTAGAACACTACTCATATATGTTTGCATGTGAAGTGAATTTTTGTTTCAATCTAATTATTGGCTACAATATTGTATGGAGGAATGATCCATTAGAAGAAACCATCTAGCATATTCCACTCATATTTAGATATTAAATGTGGTATTGATTGACAAGAATTTGATTGGTGCACTATTTGACCATGCATCATAGTTGGTTAGACCGAGTATTGGTGGTTGTATGAATAAGTTGGTTGGTTGTTTCCAAAGAAGCTTGGACTGTATTCCCAAAAAATAAGTTCCTTCATATCGACCAATAATAGCATCGACCTGGAAAAGATTCCATGGTCAACTAATGATTGTAGAAGTCAAGCAATAATTCCATTACTATAGATCATAGTTTTATCTATGTTGTTTTTGTGTATATTTCCTTACTATTGTACAAGAAAATACCAAGGACCTATATCCTTGTAATATTTGTTATTTGTTGATATGGAAGCAATTTCTCTTGACCAAGTCGAAGATTGACCAACAAGTAGTATAGTTGATTTATTCATAATCAACTAAATTTCAAACTTTAAGTACTTTGTACCCTTTGTTGGAAATAATGGGAGCCTTTGATGAATATGAAGAACTAATTTTGTAGAAATTGTAGGAAAATTGCAAGAAGAAATATATTGCCTTGAAAGAATCTCATGATCGACTTCCTAAACAATCAAATGCCTTACAACTATTGCTTCTCTATTGTGAACACAAATGGATTATTGAAGGATTATCTAGAGACAACCAATACCTAATCAGAGGAAGAAAATTCCCTCTTTTAGACTAATGTCTTGTAGGTATGTGATGAAAAATATAGAAAGATTGATGTCTTGGAAAGAGCATTGAAACATGTATTTAAGAACCACATGGATTAATTTGGGGATAAAACATATTTAATTGATGATTTGAAGGAGGAAGTTAAAAACCACTCTCATACAACTATTACTAGTTTGAAGGACAACAATAATAGGTTCGATGTAGCCAATACCCAGGTAAAAAATTAGGCTTCGTGATTATAGGCCTTTGTTGATGATATTCATGAGGAAGTTTCTCCCCTTCAAGTAGACAATGTTTAATTATTTGATGAATACCATCATTTGAAGAAAAAATATGAACTCTTGTTGCTATATATCACTGAGAAAGATGAGCCATTAAGGGATTACAAGATTGCAGATAAGGTATTGAAATTACAAAATATTATGTAGAAGATCTTACAAACTATTTGATTACCTTTTATACATTTAAATATCTTGATTATATCCCTACTAGTTATAACAAGGATGATATCGATGTTGACGCCTTCTCATGCTTTGTTGAGTACCAATGCTATGTTTTCTCCTAGTTTTGAGAAACATACTACAGGGTTCGGGTCCCAAATATTAAGTTAGATGGGATATACCAGAGTTAGACTTGGGAAGAGTGGACAAGTAACTGTTGTTCCGATTACTCTTGAGCCAATATCACCTAGAGGGTCTTGGATATGATGAGATTTCATCGACAAATAAGAATGGATTTACAAAGGATAGAAGGGTGTTTCTTGTTGCAAATGGAATTCATTCAACTAAGTTCTAGGAAAGGAAAATGACTAATGATGATTATGTTTAGTTAAATGAACATTAGGTTGAAAATAATATGGTAGAATTTGTAAGCCCCTAGGGTGTAGAACAGTTGGTGATGGATTGTGAAAGCACTATGTTATGTGAAGTCATTGGTTCGAAACCCTCAGCTTACCTTGTGTGTCGCGTTATGGACCATGTTGGCATGCTTGGAGGTTATAGTGGTAGTTGTAAAATAACATGACCCCATGTCACGCGAGTGTGTGCCCAACTAGTTATTGATTTCTCCAGTCACAAATACACACACACACACAAATAATCATGTTTGAGTCTGGAAACCCTCCCATACTGTCAATTCATGCGTCTAATCTAACCATGTCAAATTTCATTCCATACAATGACAAATTGAAAAACTTTCAACATTTGCCCCATTCACATGTCATGATTTATATGCGTCGGTTTCAAGTACATGAGCAGGTGATTCCACCCAAAAAATTGGCCTTGTCACCCTTCACATTAATTATTCTATACGGTTTTTGTTTGATTGTGAAATTGTTTGTGTGAGTCATGTTTGAGTATGGAAACCCTCCCATATTTTCATTTCATGCATATATTCTAACCATGTCAAATTTCAGTCCATGCAAGCACAAATTGAAAAAATTTCAACATTGGCCCCCCATTCACATGTCATGATTTATATGCATCGATTTCAAGTACATGAGTAGGTGATGCCACCCAAAAATTTGGCCTTGTCGCCCTTCACATTAATCAACATTGGTCATGTGCCTATATCTAATTGGTCTTCTCTTTGGTCACCTTTTCCTTCTCAGCTCTCATATGACCATGTCTTCTTTGACCCCTTTTCATGACCTAACCTCGATAAATATTTATGGACTATATCAGAAGTTTGTCAAAACACATTAATACTCGATAGACAAGTACTCGAAAAACTATACAAGCTTCGTCAGTTATTTGAGATTATCTTTTATTTTTGCTCTCATCTAAGATATTGACCATATTCCACTTATTGGCCACCTAGTTATAGACCATTTTCTTATGTGGGTATAATATGAGTAATATTTGAGTCTTGAAACCATCCCATACCGTCAAGGCATGCATCTAGTGCAACCATGTCAAATTTTAATGACTACAAGAAAGGTTTGAGAAAATTTCAACGTTGGCCCCATTAATTGGTCACTTTATGGGGTCGACGAGAATCAACACTTATTCTAGTAATAAACATTGGTCATGTTCCTATATCTAATTGGTATTCTCTTTGGTCACCTTTTCCTTCTCAGTTACCATATGGCCATGTCTTCTTTGACCCCTTTTCATGACTTAACCTCGATAAATATTTGTGCACTATATCACAAGTTTTTCAAAACACACTAATGCTCTATAGACAAGTACTCGAAAAATTGCACAAGCTTCGTCGATTATTTGATATTATCTTTGATTTTTTCTCTCATCTAATATATTGACCATATTCCACTTATTGGCCACCCAGTTACATACCATTCTCTTATGTGGGTAATATTTGAGTCTTGAAACCCTCCCATACCGTCAAGGCATGCATCTAGTGCAACCATGTCAAATTTCAATGACTACAGGAAAAGTTTGAGAAAATTTCAATGTTGTCCCCATTAACTGGTCACTTTGCGGGGTCGAAGAGAATCAACACTTATTCTAGTAATCAACATTGGTCATGTGCCTATATCTAATTAGTCTTCTCTTTGGTCACCTTTTCCTTCCCAGTTCTCACATGGCCATGTCTTCTTTGACCCCTTTTCATGACCTAACCTCGATAAATATTTATGGAATATATCACAAGTTATTCAAAACACATTAATACTTGATAGACAAGTACTCGAAAAATTTCACAAGCTTCGTTAGTTATTTGATCTTATCTTTGATTTTTTCTCTCATCTAAGCTATTGACCATATTCCACTTATTGGACACCCAGTTACATACCATTCGCTTATGTGGGTATAATATGGGTAATATTTGAGTCTTGAAGCCATCCCATACCGTCAAGGCATGCATCTAGTGAAACCATGTCAAATTTCAATGACTACAGGAAACGTTTGAGAAAATTTCAACGTTGGCCCCATTAACTGGTCACTTTGTGGGGTCGACGAGAATCAACACTTATTCTAGTAATCAACATTGGTCATGTGCCTATATCTAATTGGTCTTCTCTTTGGTCACCTTTTCCTTCTTATTTCTCACACAACCATGTCTTCTTTGACCCCTTTTCATGACCTAATCTTGATAAATATTTATGGACTATATCACAAGTTTGTCAAAACACATTAATACTTGATAGACAAGTACTAGAAAAATTGCACAAGCTTTGTCGGTTATTTGATCTTATCTTTGTTTTTTTCTCTCATCTAATCCATTGACCATATTCCACTTATTGGCCACCCAATTACATACCATTCACTTATGTGGTATAATATGGGTAATATTTGAGTCCTGAAACCCTCCCATACCGTCAAGGCATGCATCTAGTGCAACCATGTCAAATTTCAATGACTACAGGAAAAGTTTGAGAAAATTTCAACATTGGCCCCATTAACTGGTCACTTTACGAATGTTGATTATTTGGGTTGGTTTTCATTTATGTCAACCCTTGAAGAAATTCCAGTAGCGAATTACGGTAGCAAAAAAGTTTGGGTAATGGACCCAAGTTTGTTTGATGTATAATGGTATGAGTTTTAATATATTTGAATGTAAGACTATTTTATATGGATAGTACATGTCATGTCATTTCTGGAGGTATGTGGAACGCCACATAACTCCTCATGGTTAGATATTTATGGCCATATGAAGTTGGAGAACCCTCATGAGTCATCTAGAAGCCCCAAAAGGTCAAAGTAGTCAAAGTGGTTGCAAAGAAGAAATTATTTAAATAATAAAGTGAAGTGATGAGTGTACTAAAAGTCAAGGTGGGTAAAAAAGAAATTATTTAAATAATAAATTTAATGGAGAAATTACTAAGTGGACAAGTGGTTAGAAGTGGGTTAGCCCTAAAATAAGGAAAATGGTTTAAGATGGTTAGAAGGTAACCCCTTGAGGAAGCTACATAAAAGTATAAATAAGAGGCAAGGGTCTCTCATTTAATCACACTTGAGCATATTGAGTATATACAAGTGACTAAGGTAACCAAAGGATATCTAAGGAGAATTTCAGAGGGAAGGTGAAGTAAAGAAGGCCAAAATTCAAGGGAGGAGAAATTATTTTGATGATGTTTTCTATGGTATGTTATTTACAGGTCATCTCACCATTTTCGTAATAAATTTTTTTCTAGAATGATTCAGACTACGAAATATGGAGGTTGTTGAGGAAACATATCCAAGTTGCTATGATAAAAATTTCATCTTGTGGGTCGTTGTATTTTTGGAGTTACACTCCGTGGAAAATAGGGTTTGTGGCTAGTCCTGAAACTAGTCTAAAATAGGTGTTTCGGGTAAAAACATCATAAATTATTCATAACAGATCCAAATTTAGTAAGACCAAATGTATTGGTTACGTTACAGTCTGTAGTATTTTTTGCATCATTTTTAGATCCATACAAAAAATATTCTATGTGGGGCACGCTCTACAAGTTCACTCTCTAGAATAAGCCAAAATTCAATAAGGTATGCCATTTTTGCTATAACTCCTTTTTTTAGAGGTTCCAAGTAGTGAAACCTAGAGGAATTGCATAAATACACTGAATAACATTGTGTACTCTTTTCAAATCTTTATTAATTATAGGTACATAGTTATGATTATTTATGCAGACCCCCTTCTCTCATAAGGGATCCGCAACCTCCCGGTCTCTGGATCATTCCAATTGTTGAGTTTTATCGACTCTTTGGGCTCCTGAATGAACCTAGATCAAATATACATAGGCCCCTTTCTTCAATCCTATATGTGGGTCCGGTGGTACTCGCACCTTTTGCCTTTGCGCGCTCTGGGTGCTTCTCAATTTATAGGCGCTAGCTCTTTTCCGCTACCCCCTTATTTCATATGCCCCTGGGCTATGACCTTGCAGAACTATACGATTGTGGGTGTGTGCAAGAGTGGTTTTAGACCAACCCGCTTTTCAGCCCACAATCCTCCTCGTGCCACCACGTATACCCTTGTCAAAACCGTGGTTGAAATTGCGGCCCGCTAAAGGAAAATTAACGTCCGAGCTTGTCCTGGCCCCGCAATCCTTCCCGATCATCAATCTCACGATCTTGATGATAACATTTGAATCGATGCTTCAGACCTGTGCCTTTCAATATACGGACCAGATCTTCTCCTCCTAGATCAATGAATATGATGTCTTCGCCATTCCGAACTTCGGGTGTTTGAAATATCAAACCTCGCTTTCCTTCGTACTCCAATATTTTGAAGTTAACGATCCATTGCCACCTATCTCCCTGAATCTATGGCTAGGATCTCCTCCATAGATTCGGCCTTCGGGAATCTCAATTCTCAAATTCTCGCCTCTACTGACTGGGTATCTCCTGGAGTGGAAGATCTTTTGACACGTATCCTCCTCAATCAACAGTTGTGCTCCTGCTTCGGGACTTTGGCCTCCTCAACCAGATCAACGGTCCTGGAACCCTCCTCTTGATCAACAGTTGAGATCCTCTTCGGGTTTTAGACTTTTGAGATCTCAAGTCTCAAACCTTTTTCTTCTCCTTAAATACGCGGAATTATGCCACGTCTCCTCCTTCTCTAATGGCTTGAAGCTACTTCGGCTCTCCGGAATTCACGAATCTCAAATCTCAATTGAGAGATTCAATACAATTTTCCTGGAGCTCACAATCTAACGTTGTGTTTCCACCTTCGCATCGATGACTCTCGTCATTTTTGGGACTTCGGCCTTCGGCGATTTCAAATCTCAACAAACACAAACCTTCGGAGTGAATCCTTCTGGAGTTCATGATTTGGTGACACTTGTCCAACCCAGATCAACGGTTATCATCTGCTTCATCTATTCAGGCTTTGGCGATCTCAAACCCTTCTCCTTTGCATTATCCTAGAGTGATTTCACCCAGAGTTCATGATCTTTCACCACGTGCCCCTTCTAGATCTAACAATCCATATTTACTTCGGGTCTTTGGGTTTCGGCTATTTCAATTCTCAAACTGAAACTCCAGTGTAACTTTTCCCGGAGCTCGCGATCTGGTGACAAGTGTCCCCTCGCAGATTGATGGTTCTTGGCTCTTCTGTTGTCCGGCCTTTAAGTGTTTCAACACTTCAACCTCTGCCTTCCCCTAGATATTTCGACCCGTTGACACGTATTCCCTCTTGATTCAATGGTCCAGATTCATTCTGGCCCTTCATCTCTCCACGCTTTGGGAATCTCAAGTTTCAAACTTGTCTCCTCCTAAACTCACGATATCTGACAGCTCAGATTCACCTAGTCGATCAACGATCGAGATTTCACTTTGGGATTTCAGCTCTCTGGGATTTGGAAATCTCAAGTCTCAAACCTTGATATATTCTCTCTCATATGCATGCGAGAGTTAAGACTCATGCACCTTCCTATGATCAGATGGTTGTCGATCCTTCACGCTCAGATCCAATGGATGGGATCCGTTCTTTCCTCTACACTCCCTCTGTTCAATGAACTCAAATTTGATGGCCTTGATTCCTCCTCACAACCAATTTGATGGTTGTGGTCATTCCTCCTCCTAATCTTTAGACTTCTCCCGACTTGGAAGACTTATTCCATGACCAAAGGTCTCAACCTTTGAAATTTCTCTCGCGAACCCGACCCCTTTGGTTCTTTCTTATGCTCTTGCAGCATTATCTCTTCTTTGAGCTTTTAAACTTAGAATAAGTCTAAATCGTATGCATTCTCTATGTTATCTCTTCTAATCTTGACCTCCTTGAAGGTTTTGATCTCCCACGCACTCCTTGCATTTCTTGGATTTCGTCAAACTCATATCCGAAGTATTTCTTTAAAATAAACTCTTCTCGCCCTCCTGGCGTTCTCTGGCTTGATGCACACCTTGCAGAGATTTTCCTCACAGAGTATTCAGTAACTTTTTTTCGTACCGAAATCAACACAGAGTTCTCCTTGTGCACTCTTGCACTCACTCGATGCCCTCCTGACAGAGCTCTATAGAGTTCTCAGTGACTTTATTTCTCTATGCTTCTTCTGCACAGTTACTCCTCTAAGGTATTCAGTAACCTTGAGGTTTCTTCTTTGAATTCGAGACCACTCTGGTGTGCCCTCCTGGCATGTTCTTCCCTGATTCCACAGAGTTCAGATGTGCACTCCTTCCGTTGGCTACAGAACCTCCAATGTTTTGTCATGCACTCCTTGCACAACCTAAAGAACCCAGAATGATATTTCAAACTCAAACAAAGATAGATAAATCTATCTTCCTATTGTAAATGAAATTTATCATACATCTACATGATTCATTCATGAAATACATAAACACATGAACAACAATATGCAGGAAAAACTGCTTTTCTATTATCTCTATGTGT
>JASDQU010372553.1:47609-59402 GCA_032191745.1 Picea mariana
CTCACTCCATCGACATCAGCACCTTATCTGGAGCAGAGATTAGAGATTGTTCAACACCCTGGACTCTGCATGCCTTAATGGCAGATGTCTTTGCTAACAGCCATGGGAATACACCAATGTCTCTTGGTTGATAGATCCTACAGGTGACTCGACACCGACACCTCTATTCATACCTGTTTAGGATGTGTTGTAGGTACCTTGATGCCCATTGACATCACAGGTGGGTCATCTCGCATCGGTTAACATCATTCATTAATGGCTGGTAATCCGATGATTTCTGTTTGTGTTCGACTCCGGCACATCTATTCACACAAATCAGACTTGTACCACGGGTGAATCTTTGGAGCTGATTGAAGACATGATTTCAGTTGATCTTTTTTAGGCCAGAACAAAGACAGGTTCAGGGGTCATCCTAAGATACTCTACTGTTATACACAGGAAGTTTTTTTTCAGGACGGTATTATTTGTTCAAATTCTTCTGCAGACTCCTGAATGTTCCAGTGGTACCAGTCAAGTACCAGTACAGAGTTTATCAGTTACAGGTCCAGCAGAAAGACCAGAGTAGCTATAATTTTCGTGCTTTCAAATCCAGACTTAGCCTCAAAAGATAATTCTACAGCAAGCCTTGAACGACCATGGAGATAGGTAATGTAACTCAGGTGCGTTTAGTTCATATGGATTTATTGTATTAATGTGCATACTAATAAGTTTGAATTAAGGGTACCTTAATTACTCCATAGCATTTCATCAGTTCCACGACCTGTACCGAGTAAACTAACCTACCATGCCATTTCGTGTCATAAACATCCACCATTACTGGGACTTAGTTCGATTTGACTCGGATATAATAACTCTACACCCTCGTACGACCTCCATCATGATCCAACACCCTATCTCTCTCCATAGCAATTCAAATCTTTTCATATCATTTTCGTCCCGACCGTTCCTTTCACCACATTCTCTATCGCATTCTCCCCTTTCATCGCTCCCGTCCTCTCGTGGCCCTCATCCAACCTCCGCTGCCACCGATCGACTTCCCATGTTATGCCAAGAAGAGTCATGGTAGCCAATCGCCACGAACCAGAAACATACACTGACCTGGAAGCCCTCCCAGAGTATGGAGCAACAAAAGATATTTTTAAGCAAGCCGGGTGGGAGCCATTTCTGAGGAAGTTTGATGGGTATAACGATGCAATCACACTCCAGTTTGCGCTGCATTTCGATGGTGAGACCACCAAGGTGGGTGAACTTGAGTTCGGGGTCACAGAGGAATTCATTGCAGAGGCAATTCAGTTACCCACCACAGGCCAGAGGTGGACGAAGGGACAACCGGTGGATAAGGAGCTCTATGTGCAATTGTTGAAACCTCAGTACCAGAACACAAAATGGTCCGAGGGAACGTCGCGGTCCTGGCTGGAGCCACAGTGGGCTCAAGTGTTGATAATCCTCCAATGTTATTTAACGTGTGAGGGTCGATATACCATTATATTCCCCTGCCACACCCGAATTTTGTTACACTTCACAGGTACTCCACTGAACATACCATTTTTCTTGTTAAAAAGTTTGAAAAGGATGGCCGAACAGGTCCAAAGGGTTAGTGAGTTTCGGGGGAGTTTATTTCACTTCGGGTTAGTTAAAATATTGATCACATCTACACTATCGAAAAAGCAAGAGACTTGGTACCTCTTCACTGTAAAAACCCTCACCCGTGCCCAGTCAAAAGCTAAGAAGGTGAAGCCTGTTTCCCCACACAAAAAGTCAAACTCCGAGAAACAGAAAGTCAAAACCCTGACTACAGACTCTGCTGGGAACCCTGAGCCCGAACCTCCAATTCATGACGAGGTAGAAACCAATGTTGAAACTGGGAAGGCCACCACACCTACAGAAGCRGACATYGAAGCCCCRAGTTCTCCCCCAGCTACCGAGAACATAATYGATGTGGAGGAACTAGCCGAGTCAGCTGATAAGCCTAGGAGGAACTAGCCGAGTCAGCTGATAAGCCTAGGAGGAACCCGAAGAGGAAATGTAAAAGTGTATTGTCGGGAATGGACGACTCGGTACCCAGCTACCCCACGCAAGAAAGATTGGAAAGCATAGAAGCAAGAGGCTTGGGACCTCTTCACTGTAAAAACCCTCGCCCGTGCCCAGTCAAAAGCTAAGAAGGTGAAGCCTGTTCCCCCACACAAAAAGTCGAACTCCAAGCAAAAGAAAGTCAAAACCCTGACCAAAGACTTTGCTGGGGACCCTGAGCCCGAACCTCCAATTCATGACGAGGTAGAAACCAATGTTGAAACTAGGAAGGCCACCACACCTACAAAAGCGGACATTGAAGCCCTGAGTTCTCCCCCAGCTGCCGATAACATAATTGATGTGGAGGAACTCGTCGAGCCAACTGATAAACTTAGGAGGAACCCGAAAAGAAAATGTAAAAGCATATTGTCGAGAATGGGCGACTCGGTACCCAGTTACCCCACACAAGAAAGATTGGAAAGCATAGATGGCCACGAGGAGGCGCCAGAGCCATCTGAGATGTCCTGGACCTTGTCCCAGCTCATTTGAAAAAATCGTAGAACCAATCAGCAGGCCACTACACCCAAGAAAATTGTGCAGAATGAGTCCATCCAAGTACCAACCGGTACCTTTGTTCAGATGCCAAAAGATCCCACTCCCGAACCTAGCCCCGCTAACACCTATGAACAAAGCCCAAATGAGTTCACCCATGAACTCAACCCAGACCATAATTTTGATCCAGTTGACACTTATGAGCATAGCCCAAATCAGTTTACTCCTGAATTCAGTTCAGACCATAATGCCGATAGTTTTCACACCCCTGCTCAGAGTCCCGAAGAGTTTACCCATGCTTCTAGCCCTCCAGCACATCCCGGACAAGAGCAAACAATTGAAACCCACTACGAGCTCTCCTCCAGTCGGTCCTTGAATCCCATGGTGGCGAAACTAGAGAGAAAAAACAACAGATTGAAGGAGAAATTGCATGAGTACCGTGTATTGGATAGACATGTTAAAACCGAGAATGAACTCCTGAAGCTCAGGGTAAATCACCTCTTATCCAAAGTTGAAAGGATAAAGCAGAGGAATAAGGATTTTTTCAGAAGGAACAAGCAACTTCAGAGGATTGCTAGGAAGCATGTTATAATCAACAGGGTCCTTAAGAAAGAAATTAGGAATCTGAAGAAGCAGGAGAGGCTACAGATGCTGGTTGTAGCTGTTGCAACCCTTTGATGGAGACCAAGTCTTTTTGATTTTTGTTGCCTAAGGACAGGCAAGAACTTCAGTATGGGGGTATGTTGGTCCCTGGTTTTGACCATGCTCTTTGCCTATATTATATACCACAGACCTCCATTTATATGCCAGTACCACCCTTTTGGCCTCATTTTGACATAATTAACATCTCCCTACCATTCAAAGGGGTCACCTAAGGTATCTTTGAATTTCAAGCTATTTTTATGCACTTTAATGCTTTAAATTGGTATTGGAACTAATATCGCTTGGATTAGGTACCACTTCTATTTTTGGAACAGGATGCCGGTACTAGGTACCAACTCGTACTCGTGGAGGTACCAATGAGGCCGCTCAAGATATGCATGTTATGGTGTGCGTTATGGTTTGAATGGGAGGCAGAGAGCTCGCATGACAGCTGGAGTCATCGCCACAGGTTGCTTGAAAGCCAATGATAAAAATGGGTCGATTATTCCTCATCGTTCACACTTCGTGACACTACGTGTCACGAAGCTGTGAAGTACGTTTCAATTTGATTTCAAGAACTATTCTCGGATCGAGGATCCGTTTGTTTTACATACCTTTATTTTCGACTGTTATAGACAGAAGGATTGATATATAAACCCAAGATCACTTCTGAGAACGGGTTAGATTATGTTGGACTATGTTATGCTATGAACCTATGTTTTCTAATATAAACTACTGTTGCGTTATGGTACCCGACTGTCTTATGATTTGAGTATTTCTTTCCTGAGTTAATGAAACATGAATTTTACACAGTGATCGTATAGAATGTTATAGTCAGCTTTGGTTACCACTTACAGCATTTGTGCCGTTTGGTTGGGCCCGCCAAACCGGTGCAAGTCGTTGCCTTATTTTGCAATAGGTTTAGTTTTATGCTGTCACAGATTTAGTTCCTTTCTACGTTTTAGAACTTGTATACGAGGTAGCTTACGCTTGTAGATTTAGTTGTTTTAGCACATTAGCATTTGCGGACATGAATGGTATATCTGCAGCTCATAGTGTGTAATCGATTTGGTTGTTTCAGAATCGTATCGTTCTCCAACAGAATCATTCCCCATAGACTGTTATCTTTTATGTTGGTGAATATAAAACACATGTCTGATGCCTGTAGGGTTTAAGAGTACGAACGTGGTATTGTTTGGCTTTCCATTTTCAATTCGAATATCACTCAAGAATAGCATGCATTTTTCTTTGTTAGGCAGTAGTTACCTTGCCCGCTTAGAATAGTTAGATTACAGTAGAACAAAAGGAGCTCCTGGTACCAGTAGTTAGGATAGTACTCTGTTTTCCTGTAGACAGAATTAGATTGATTTTTGCTGCTCAGAATGAATGCATTTTCGACAATACTATGTGTGTCTTGACTTAAAAAGAAATGATGATGGTAGATGATTGGGCATAGAGGTAAAGTAATCTTGTGGAACCACACTTTTGGATAGAAATAGCAGCACCAACATTTGAGTACAAGACTGTTTTTTTTCTGTTTATGACTTAATAGGAAATGCTCAGTTTCAAGTTAGTTATTAAAATTCAAGTTCTTAGAATAGGTGTGTGTTTTCTTCTTAGTATAGCATTCAGATAGGGACTAGACGCTTCCCTGCACATACTGTGTATCAGCTCAAAGTTTACCAACCCTGGTTTGAGAATTTAGTGTTTCAGGTCAATCAAAGCTTCAATTTAGCAGCCTGATAGTGTGCTTGTATGTGAGATGATTCACTTACATTCATGTATAGGTATGGGTATATGTTCCCTATCATTTTCATAGTCACATATAACCCATCGTATACGCTACCTGATAAGAAACATCCCACGTACACCGAATTTCACAATTTATGCCCTAAATTAATCAAACTTTGGAACCTAATTTAAAACTTTAATCCACTGGAAATGAAGAGGAAGGGAAGAAGAGTTACCTGGTTCAGACGGTTTTTGATTTCCTTTCCTGATGCTCCCGCAATCAACAGTTGAATCTCAGAGGTATTTTGTTCCAATTTTCACTATTTGGGTAAAAAATCAAAATGACATATTAAGTTTTGGTTTTTGTTACTATTTATAACAATTTTTACCCACTTTCTATAGTTTTGAGTCATTTGTTTTCCTAATGGACTAATACAAAGGTGGATTGAGTTGGTTTTTGTAGTTTTCACCAGTGATTCTTGCGGATTTCAATGTTATGTTAGCCATTCGTTACCATGGGCAGGTATTTTCATTACCTAGCATATAGGATAGGTATCCATTCCATCATGCATTTTTGCATTATCCTATAACTATCACTTTTTATGCCTTAGGTACGAACCCATTTGTTGCGACATATAACCTTCCATCTATTATAAGCAGTGTCGTTATCAAGTGGTAGAGACTTACCGAACATGGGTACCCTAGTTAGAGCCTCTGATTCATTTGGTTCCCATGTAGAGATTTTTTCCATAGGACCAAGAGTCTCTCATAGCTATTACATGACTTTATGTTGAGCCTCATTCCTCACTCATAAACATGCTGCCTTATACCTTGAGGACTCCCAACCGATTTTAATTTAATCTCTTTTCCAACTCATCTTTCACACTTGTATCTTTCACACTCGTAACTTGGATTTGAAAGGACATCTATTTGGCACAAGTTTATCCCCTTTTCACACCAAGTAGACTAAATGACATAAAAAAGGACATTTTGTGGTGTTAAGTTGTGATTGCATCTCATGCCCTTGCTTGCAGTATTGAGCCTATAGTCGATTCTCGCTTTGAGTTATAAACCGTTTTCCTCAACAGTTTTTGCATCCTCAACCAAGCAAAGCCTCATTTTTATCATTCTCAATTTGACACCCTATACCTAAGAGGGAACATTCACCCGAGTGTCCATTTCCCACATGCATCTCCTTGCATTGAGCATAGGTATTTTCCATTGTTGAAACTAGTTTTTCTTACTTGCGACACTCGTTTCCTCCTCTATATCATAGCATTCATTTGTCTATGAAAAAACAAAAAAAGACGGGCAGGAAGGTAGTATTATCTTGTATTGGTAGCAGTCGTGTCGCCTTTGAACAAAGCACAAAGTTATTGCATCCATTCATCATCATAATTTTGGAATTAGCATGGCCTTAGGAAGTTGAGCTTGTTATAGAGTATTCTCTACCGACTGGTTACTCTTCTAGTCCCTATAGAGAGTTTTATTGATGCCTCCTACATCTCATGGTTTCATCATTGAGTCTGTGCTGTCAGAGTCTTCCATATGTCTCATTCTCTTGTTCAAAGGAAGTATATCAACCTGTGTCAACCACTTTTCAGAACTCTTTACTTTGCATGTCAGCCATACCCTCAGTTTGGCTCAAAATCACATGATATTGTAGTCCTATCATGCACCCTGGTCCTACTTTCATCATTGGTAGGTAACCTCGAACCCAACAGTCGACACTTCACCATTGGTCATTGATTGGGTGGTTTCTATTATGTTTGACGGCAAGACATCTATTCACACATTGGGATTCATGTAGTGTCTTGGATTCCATTAACCTTATTGGTGGTTTCCTTGCCTTCGTCAGCAGTTTTCATCATTGGTTGTTATTCAAAGGGTATTTATCATGTACCGCTTGCACTTGGCACACGTGAAAGACGCACAGGGTCATTGGTTCATGAACATGTTCTTCATCTGATTTCCACCAAATAATGAAGCTCTTGTTTTGTACCTCGTGTTGACTAATGAGAGATGCCTTAATGCTCTACTTTCAGCGGGTCTCCTTCCATCGACTTCAGCTCATCTATTCTAGAAACGCGACCTAGAGTCTTATGAGTACCTTGAGGCCTGCAATCATTAGTGGCAGGTTCTCTTGCCATAGATAGTTGGGAATACATCAATGTCTCCTAATCGATGGATTCTTTAGGTGTTTGACACCAAATCCTTTATTCACACTTGTATGAATGTACTTGGTGCCTTGATACCTACTTTCATTATCAGTAGGTTGTCTCGCATTTGTTAACAGTATACCTCAATGACCGGTAATCAAACGATGTCTCATTGTATTCGACCTCAACTTATTTATTCACATGATGTAGACTTTCACCCTTGGTGGATTGTGTAGAAGACTTGAAAACACCAGTATGTGGCTGCAGCTTTCCTGAGTTGTTGCTTCTTTTTCATTGGACCAGTACCTATTTGACTTCAGTGATCATGGGAGATCAGATTGTACTCCATTGTATACATATATCTTCAAATTAGTTTTGAGACTCGTGACTATGACAACCACGGACACTTGTTTGGTATATTTTCACATGGATCTGCAGTGTAATTCTATTGGCAACCATGTATGCAAAGTCACTACAGAATGTAATGAGCAACTAGTTCGTCCAACTGGTTCCCCATCACTCAACTTCTGGGTTGTTTATATGTATTTCAGCCATCACAGATACTCCTCTAAACTCACACATTAGGGGGAATCTGTTATAGCAATATTTTCCTCACCCTATGCAATCTTGCATAGAAGGCTTTTTTCCATTTCCCTATGCAGAATTATCATCCCTATTTGTAAAATCTAGAGATAAAAATACACATTTTCCACATGTACGCATCTTGCCTACTATAAATCATGCATATATGTAGGCTGCTCCACTAAAACCCACGTACATCAGGATTTGTGCCATAAAATGAAAATTAATGTCGGGTTTCCATGTCACAATAGGAGATCTATGATCCTTGGCCTTCCCTATATTGGAAATGTTCTGACTTGATTCTTCAGTTCCATTTTGAAGGCTATAATTGGGCCAATTCCAAGCTATGGAAAGGAGGAGAAAGAATTCAACTTTGATAGAAAAGTTACTCTGGATATGTCTACCACTTGTTCTTTTGTGCCCACATATTCAACTCTGATGTTCTTCTCTACAACTTGTTCATGTTATTCAATTCATTTTATCATTTTGAATGCTTATATTATATGTCTTATATTTACACGAGGAAGCACCATAAATATGATAGTTCAGTTTGGGTGATCAGTTTCAGGAAGAGTTCAGTCAGGGGGAGCATCCCCAGATGGAAATATACCTTTTCCATTGATGACAAAGAGGGAGAGATTTATCATATGAAAAGGTAAATGCTTGGAGAAAGAGAATAGAGACATGGTTCCAGGGGGAGCGATGGTCACAGGGGGAGAATGAGTGATATGACTTCAGTATTGCATCAAAGTGTTTCCATCAATGTTAAAGGGGGATATATTTTATTAATTGGGCTGGTTCTCATGGATGTCAACCCTTGAATAAAGTCCGGTAGTGAATTCCGGTAGCAAAAATGTTTGGGTAATGGACCCAAGTTTTTTTGATGGATAATTGTATGAGTTTTGATATATTTGTAGGTAAGAATATTCTAGATGGATAGTACATGTCATGCCATTTCCGTTGGTATGTGGAACATCACATAACTCCTCATGGTTAGAGAGTTATGGCCATGTGAAGTTGGAGAACCCTCATGAGTCATCTAGAAGCCCCAAAAGGTCAAAGTAGTCAAAGTGGTTGCAAAGAAGAATTTATTTAAATAATAAAGTTAAGTGATGAGTGTACTATAAGTCAAAGTGGATACAAAAGAAATTATTTAAATAATAAATTTAATGGAGAAATTACTAAGTGGACAAGTGGTTAGAAGTGGGTTAACCCTAAAATAAGGAAAATGGGTTAAGATGGTTAAAAGGTAACCTGTTGAGGAAGCTACATGAAAGCGTAAATAAGAGGCAGGGTTCTCTCATTTTAAACCCACTTGAGCATATTGAATATCTAAAAGTGACTGAGGTAACCAAAGGCTATCTAAGCCAAATTTTAGAGGGAAGGTGAAGTAAAAAAGGCCAAAATTCAAGGGAGGATAAATTATTTTGATGATGCTTTCTAAGGTATGTTATTTACAGGTCATCTCACCATTTTCGCAATAACTTTATTTCTAGAATGATTCAGACCTTGAAATCCAGAAGCCATTAAGGAAACATATCCAAGTAGTTGTGATACAAATTTCAGCTTGCGGGTCATTTTAGTTTTGGAGTTACACTCCGTGGAAAATAGGGTTTGTGGCTAGTCCTGAAACTAGTCTAAAACAGGTGTTTCAGGTAAAAACGTCATAAATTCTTCATAACATATCCAAATTCAGTAAGAACAAATGTATTGGTTATATTACAGTCTTTAGTATATTGTGGACCATTTTTAGATCTATACAACAAATATTTGATGTAGGGCACGCTCTACAAGTTCGCTCTCTAGAATAAGCCAGAATTCAACAAGGTATGCCATTTTTGATATAAATCCTTTTCTGAGAGGTTCCAAGTAGTGAAATATGGAGGAAATGCATTAAAGACATCGAATAGCACTGTGTACCATTTTCATATCTTTATTCATTGCATGTACATAGTTATGATTATTGCAAGTTAGGGTTGTTGACTAATCCAAAATTAGTCATGTGAGACTAAAGTAAAGTTTGATGAAAATGTTAGGTCTCTTGTTGTTAAAGTTAAGGAAGGTTTGCAGGTATGTGATCATATACACCAGGTCTATTATAGAGTTACAAATCAGTTTTGGATGATCAAATTGATGAGGGATTTTGGTTGAGGTACATGTTGGGTACATGGTTGAGACAAGTAGTTGATGAGTTGGCATGTACATGAGGTGTATAGTTGATGATGTTCGTACATCTTGATGAGTTATAGCTGATGAGTAGTTGATGCATGATTGGTACATAATTGATACATGGTTGGAGGCACTTGTTAGTAGTATTGTTGACACATGGTTTATAGATAATGTAACATACTTGTCTTGGTATATTATTAGAAACACATATTGATATTGGTGATGATTATGTGTTGTTGTGTTATGCTTGGTTGATGCACATCTTGGTGATATTGTGAATATGGTTGAGAGTTGTCTTGGTGATTGATTTTGGTGAGTAGATTTGATTTGGTTGATAAGATTGATGAGAGAGGTTGTTGTGATAGGTTGTTTGGACAGGTTATTGTGACAGGTTATTTGTACAGGTTTGGTGCATGGTTGATGCATTTGTTTATGGTACAGGTTGAGGTACAAGTTGAGGTACAGGTTGATGTATAGTACATGTTGGCACAGGTTATTGGTACAAGTTTTTATAGGTTGATTACAGGTTGATTGGTACAAGTTTACAACAGTATATCTCACAGTGATAGTGTGAAATTGGTTCTATCATTCTACTTCTACGTTAGGGCGGCTGGACGGGGCAAGGATGGGTGGTTGTAGCCACCTTCTGGTTGTAGCTGGAGAACATATGGGGTTGTAGCCTCCTTCTGGTTGTAGCCAGAGAATTGGGGAGTTGAATCTTCCCTTAGGTTGTAGCCTGAGAAACTAGGGGGTTGTACCCTTCTTCTGGTTGTAGCCAGAGAATTGGGGAGTTTTAGCTTCCTTCAAGTTGTAGCCTAAGAAACTAGGGGATTGGAGACTCCTTCCAGTTGTAGCTGGAAAACAAAGGAATTTGGTGCTTCCAATGAATGTAATTCTTAAAGACATATAAGAAAAAGCATTATGTGTTTTTCTCCCGCTTTGGGCTTCCACATAAAAACACTGGTGTATTGTGTATGTGTATGATTGCTCATTTGTTCATTATTTATTTACTTTGCAACTATTGGATGATAATGCTACATTGATACAACACTTGGATTTTGTGGTTAAAAAGGATTCTATTGCTCTATTACTGATTCACCCCCTCTCTCAGTAATCCAATAACCCACACACCAATATTTTCCACGCATTACAACTGTACACCATGAAACACCAAATTTAAGTGTGCACACCCATACGCCAATATTTTTTCTTGCATCCCAACTTGTACTTCTCAGCACCAAATGTTAGTGCGCACAGCCAGGCACCCTTATTTTCCACACTTCACAAGATTTTCACTGCGCATCACTCATTCTTAGTGCGCACACCTCCACACCTTCATTTTTCTGTGCATCAATTCTTTGTGAATTCTGATGCAAAAACTGGGGCTTTTGCCAAACATTTCCCAATTTTCACCATGGGCATTCTGCAACTATGAAATTTGTTCAATTTTACTACGTCAACACCAATTCAACCTCTGCAACAACAAATCGTTGTTGGTTAACATTCCTAAAACAAAAATGTTCCCAAACTCAATTTACGAATTGAGAATTTTAATCAACTAATCTCCCTCCATCTATCATGGCTTCCCTGTAACTTCAAATTTGACCAATTCCATGTCTAAATTTGCTAGAATAGATATTTAATTAAGAATATCTCACTACTTGGCCAAATTTCTCAAATTTACCATGAATTTAACAACAGAAATTGGGGCTTTTCCCAATTCCACACAATTGCTTCTGCTTTTTACCATGGACGCACTGTAACTTGAAATTTGGCCATTTCAAAATCAATTCTTTGTGAAATTTCACTTCAATTCAACTTGCTCGGCCTATTCAAGCTCAGTGTTGAAAACTAAAGCTCTAATATCATATTGTAGCATCCCCAACATCCAACTGGGCTATGCAACATAAAATTTGTGAACTGTATACAAATTAAAACATATACATGC
>JASDQU010372555.1:5723-31020 GCA_032191745.1 Picea mariana
TTGATGAAGGATGGGATGGTGAACCGCCCATTCGTAGAGCCGTCAGGCCTGATCAGTGCGAGGGAAATCGCGCCACACACAACCTCACGAGAGGATAAGGCGTATGGCAGAGGCGATTGAGAAGGCAGACGCGAGGGGAACTCTTGCAATTTTCTACACAGAGTGAGTGATCGCAAGAGGAAGGATTGCAACCTTCGCTCCTGGGCACTGGCAGACAGAGAGACGCAGGTCTCAGGACATCGTGGTCTCAGCTCGGGGGTGGCTAGTGGTAAATCCAGTAGGAGTCGCTACGCCTACGGTTGGGTGGAAACGAGCGCCCCTCTCAGCAGTTGCTTCCATTGCTGAAGTTATTTTGATAAGTATTTTGCTTATATTGCGTTTTGACATTTATATGCTGTCACATATGTTAATAGACTTGTATAATTGTAATTATCTCCTGTGTAAGAATATCTGTGCAGTAATTGATAATGAGGAGTAGTTATTGGCTCATAGAGCTGTGAAATTGTAAATGGTTTCAGCATGTAAATGTCTGCATAGTGCTTGATACGAATGAGTTGATGTATGCTTAACATAGAGGAAACCATGCTCAACTTATATTGATAGATGAATCTAATCCTGCCCAGCCATTCTCGGGAAGTTGTCTTCCTTTACCTGCTTTTGGGAATGCCCTGGTAGGAATCTCTTCACAGAGATTTCCCCCTTGGAAAGGTTCACCAAGGACCCAGAATAAGGACTCGAACGCACAGGCCTTATTAACCCTGTACGAGGAGAAACGATCCTGTTAAGGTTCCAGGATAGTAATGTTGCGAGATGAAGTAAGTCGACGGATGAGATCTCATCAGAGGATCCATAGTCATTCACGACCATTAGATTGACGGGAGTAACGAAGGCGTTACATACCTTGACCCTTTGTCCTCTATCATCATGAGCAACGTGAAATTGGCTGCGTAAACCCCAAGACCCAAAGGAATGAATCTAGGCCATTAGATATATGTCCAATTACCCGTCAGCCGTTGGATCTGGAGAAGATGCGCCGGAATTAAACCCTAGTGTGCAGAGAACGGATCCTAGCCGTTGATCCCGGCAGGACACGTGTCAGTGTTTGGGAGGCGTCGAGATTTTTACTATCGGAGATTTGGGGAGTATAAAACCATTACATATTGGAATCACGATACGCGATTTCCCGATCAGATCTGGACCGTCCATTGTTCGAGGACTCATGTCAGAGGATCCCGTAGAGTCGTGGATCGGGAAATCGGAGTTCTCAAGGCCATGAGAACCAGGACATCATAAGTCCTGAAACCCCGAGAATCAATCCAGACCGTCCGTCTGCGAGGACAGGTGGCAAAGGATCGTGCGCCGTCGGCGTTTTGTTTATCGGAGTTTTCGATGGTAAGGAAATTGTGTAACAGGAGATCGCGATCCGCGATCTCCCGATAGGATCTGAACCATCCAAACAGCAGGGACATGCGGCGAGAGATCCCAGAAAGTTGGAGTTCGGAAAATCGAGAATCGGTGTATCGGGGATTTCAAGGACATGAAACCCTTACATTACAAAACCGCGATATGTGAAATCCCGATATCATCATGAGTCGTCGATACAAGGGACACGTGGCAAAGGATCCCAGAGAGTCGGAGATCGGGAATCGGGGTTCCTGGAGACAAGAGATTTGTGCACAAGGAAATCGCGATACGCGATTCTCCGATACAATCAGGACCGTCCATCATTTGAGGGACGCGTGTTAGTGGATCTAACATAGTCGGGGTTCGGCATATCGGGGTTTACAAATGCAAGGAACTCTTGCCATACGGAATCGCGAACCGCAAAACCCCGATGAGTGGGAGCCAGCTGTCAAACCCACTAGCGGAGGAGGACGGAGTTGTAGGAAGGACGCGTGTCAAGCACCCGGAGAGAATCGGGAATCGGGATACTGCAGGCCCCGTGGACGTGGGTCTTGTGATATGGGAAACCCCGTAGCCCCGATGGGGACAAGGTAGTGATCACAGAGTTGGTCATGTGGACCAGGGGCTAAACCAGTGGGGCTAGCGTGATTAGAAAGGTGCGCCGCGAATCAAGAATTCGCAATTCTCGTGGACATGTGTTTTGCGTCATCACAAACGCCGTAGCCCCGATGGGAGGTTATACGGCGGTGGTCTTATGGTAAGTGGCCACATAGACTACTGTATAGCATAGAGGGCTAATGCGTTAGGAGCATATCGGGGATCGGAGAACTGCGAGTTCTGAGAACTCGTGAATTACGACAACGGAAATCCCGAAACTCCGATAGGAGTAGCCCGTACAGAAGGTAAGACCACAGTTGTAAAGGCAGTAAACCACAGGCTTGGCCCGGGGACTTAATGCATAAGGAGCGCATCGGGATTTGGAGGATCGCGAGTCATGGGGGTGAATGAGTTTTGACATTAGAAACCCTGAATCCCGATAGTGAACCAGGGATTGGCATTTCGCTAAGGCAGGTTTGTGGGAAATTAACCCCAAAATTTTAAATTATGATAGTGGATATGTTACAAGGACTATGTGGCTCTGGTAAACAAAGTGTATGAAGACCCTCGTTTTCAATCTGAAAGTGATATACAATGTCATCTAGTCTGAAAATTAAAGGAACTCAAGTTACAAACAAAAATATGGTTAAAGGAAGTAAAACAAAGAGACAAGGCCATCTTGGAGCAGCTGGAACACGAACTTAAAGAAAATTTGGTATATTCCTTTTGGAATTCTGCACATTGGGAAAAGGCACAGATCATAAAGGAACTGGAGATGAAAATAAACAAAATCTTGTGTGAGGAGGAGGAAGCCTAGAGACTCCGTAGCAGAGCGACATGGATTAGATGCGGGGACAATAATACCAAGTTCTTCCATAAGTTGGCCAACCATAATAGGAATCAGAAACATGTCTGGGAAATCTCAGACATACATGGAAATATCATTACGGAGAAGGGAGCGATAAAGGATGAAGCGACGACCTGCTATATCCTTTTTTTTAAAGCCCAAACTAACACTAATATAAATGAAAAAGTCAATATTGCTAGCCTCTTCCTTAGAATGGTGAGCGTTGAGGATGCCGACTCCCTTTTCAACCTAGTCACTTTGAAGAAATTGAAGGATGTATTACTACATTTTAAAAAAGAAAAGAGCTCTGGCCCAGATGGATGGACCATTGAATTCTTCATTGTATTTTTTGATCTTGGTGGGGAAGAACTCCTTGAGGTAGTTGAAGATTCAAGAATGAAAGGTAGCATTAGAGGAGGATTGAATTATACTTTCATTGCCCTTATTCCAAAGAAAAACAAACCTATGTCTTTTGATGATTTCCAGTCGATTTCACTCTGCAACTTATGTTATAAGATGAATTCAAAAGTGATTGCAAATAGAATTAAACCAACTCTGTCGATATTATTATCAGTGGAACAACTGGGTTTCCTTTAGGGCAGAAGGATACAAGATGCTATTGGAACAACTCATGAAAGTCTTCATGGCATACATAAAGATAAATTAAAATCCTTGGTAATGAAAATAGATTTGAGAAAATCCTATGATTGCATATACTGGTACTATTTGAGACTGATTCTCATTATAGTGGGCTTTGGCACTCCTTTATCCAACTAGATTATGGGTTGTGTAACGACCTCCACCTTCGCTATTTTACTCAATGGTGAGGCGACAGACTTCTTTCAAAGTGGTAGGGGACTTCAACAAAGATGTCCCCTATCACCTTTATTGTTTATTTTAGCTATGGAAGGGCTGAGCCTCTTGATAAAAAATAACATTTCTGATGGTAAAATCTCAGGCATTAAAGTATCCAAATTGATCAAAGTAGTACATCTTCTATTTGTGGACGATATCATTATCATTTCAAAGGAAAATATAAATGAGTGGAGGGTAATCACCACTATTCTTCAGGATTTATGCATGGCAATGAGCTTAATGATCAACAATACAAAAACTATTGTACATTTTGTGGGGCTTTCAGATTCGAATTTGAACACACTAAATGAGATTCTTCCTTACTCCTTTATTGAATTGTCTACAGGTTTCAAGTATCTTGGGTACTATTTAAAGATCAGACCCTCCAGGAAAGAAGACTGGTACTGGCTTGTGACAAAACTGGAGTGGAAGATTAGGCTATTGTGTAACAAATGGATTTCATTAGGTGGTCGGCTTGTATTGGTAAAGTTGGTTTTGGAACGCTAGTCAGTATACTGGATGTCCATGGAGCTTCTTCCACGCACAATACTAAACAAAATTCGGAAGATAATGTTTGAATTTCTTTGGAGTGGAAGCAAGACTAATCACCGTATTCATATATGTAGATGGGACTTGTTATATCGACTAAAGAAATGTTGTAGATGGGGGCTCAGGGACCTATCCCACTTCAATTCGACTATTCTGGTCAATACTCTTTAGAGAGTACTCTCACATGATGGAATCTGACATAGCATTCTACTTGATAAATATATGAGCAACATTTCCTTGATCAGCTGGTACAAGCGACTGACCCATAAGCATCCTGGAGCCTCTCGTATATGGAATAGCCTTACTAGTTTTATTCATTTGATCCTGCATTGGCTATGTTTGAACCCAGGATCGGGCCAACTTGTATCTATTGGAAGGGATCAGATTATTGGTATGGGAAGCCTGTCCTTCCTCTCGGACCCTCTGATTTCTCATCTTAATTCAAATAGAAAATATGTTCTTGTTCATGTCAAATTACCAAACAGTGTGGACACTATCAAAGAAAATTGGCTTAGCAACGAAGATTTGGGGTTGAATGAAATTCTAGCTACCGAATGGGATCGTTACTGTAGAGCGCTCCTTGGTGTAGGAATCAAGCTTCGGAATACAACGGATACCTTAGCATGGATCGAGGAAGATTCATCTGAAATCCTATCAGTTAAGAATGTATATAATGCACTAATTTCAACTCTGGATTATTCGAAAGTGGATGGATGGATTTTAAAACTATGGAAGTGGAATATCCCATTAAAAATAAAACTGTTTATTTGGCTAGCTGGGAACCACAAGGTATTGACCTGGGATATTCTTCAACGAAGAGGATGGGAAGGTCCAAGAATTTGCATGCTTTGCAAGACAAATTCCGAAGATATCGATCACCTGCTCATTCATTGCCCATTTACAAAATCCGTATGGACTAAATTACAACTCTTTCTCAACATAAAAAGTTTTTGGAATGGTAACTTAGTTTCTGAATTCCTTTCTATTTGGACTAAGGATAATGTTGCTCCAATTAGTCTAGTGGCCCACACCTGTTGGCATATCTAGACTGAGAGAAATAAAAGATTATTTAAAAATTTAGCCCCTTATCACCTTGCCATGACACGTAGGATTTCGGGATCTTATATTTGGCATCCATCCTCTCAGAAATTTATTCCAAACAGACTCTACAATTTTTTGCACAGAGAAGAAGTTTCTACTGCATACTTTGATGGAACGTCATTATCAAATGGCAAGTGTTGCAGTGCTGGAGGAATCATCAAAACTATGGATGTTAATTTTATCAAGTGGCATATTAATTGTGGAAAAGGAACAAACACGAAGGCAGAGCTCATGGGCGTGTGGGCCACTCTTACTATTGCTTCCTTACGGTCCATTCAAAAAATACAAGTTCTTGGTGACTCTCAGGTTATTATAAATTGGTTAAATCATAAAGGAAACCTGTAGGAGGTAGACCTTGATGGCTAGAATAAAAAAATTAGAGAACTAATAAACACTTTTCAGGATATCCGTTTCCATCATATATACAGAACTTTCAACAAAGAGGGTGACCATCTTTCCAAACTGGCGCTTCGAGAACCGAGAATCGAAAGGAAGATTAACTTTTTATCCTTGGAGCGATGGGGATGCCGGTCCTCTCACCCATCTTGACATCTTTGAATAATCTTAAAAATATGGGCCTTATTTTGTTTTTGATTGTCATAGTTATTCTCTTTGTACTGCATCACCACTTGATGTATTTATTGTCTAGAAGAGGCCCCTCAGGTCCGTCCTTTTTTGATGATGTAAATGAAAGTATACTTAATATAATTTTGGAGAAAATTTTCTACTAAAAAAAAGTTAGAGATATACAATATATTTTAAAAGAAAAATAAAAAAATAGTAAATATGAATCTTTCTAAATTATACTAAACTTTTTATAAATAAATATTATATATTAGAAAAAACATTAACTTTATAAATATTATTTATTTATATATATACTTCATATTATATATTTAGAAAAACATTAACTTTATACATATTTATTTATTTATATATATAGAAATATAATTTCTTATTTTTTATGTTTTTGAAAGTTACTTTTAAACATTGCCTCTTATAGTTATTTATGAAATCTGTCATATATTTACTGATGAAATCCCTCATACTTTTAAAATGCAGATTTTAAAATTTTTTCCATAAACTCTTTTATGTTTTTTATCTCCCTTTCATAACTTTAGACCCGTTTTATGCTTGTTTTTCTTCTTCCTTCCCATGGAGTTACAAACTTGCTTTGCTCTTTTAACGTCTTTTGGACCTTTGTGATTTCGACACGGAAAAAATTGTGGTTCATTAATGTCATCCATCTATGATTATCTTGTGATTCACATGAAACCATTTCTGGTCTTCAAAGAAAACAATGTTGCAAATATAACGAAAACTCCCATGTAATTTTATCATATAGAGACGGGAATCATTTAATATGACTCTAATTGAAGGAAGAATTCTGAAGAATGAAGGAAGAATTCATAAGAGTGAAATCTCAGACAGAAAATTTGTGTTATAAATAATACTTCCACAAAGTGCCGAAGCATCCCATAAAACCCTATAGTGATGCAAAATACATACATTATTCCAAATATAGGAAATTTTATTGATTGAAGGAATATTTTGTAAAGAATCTCCAATTAATCACATTGTACCCAGCAATGATAGCAGATATAGTCATGCACAGTCATGCACAGCGAATCTGACTCTGCACCTCACCGCAAGTATAAGAGCTAGAAAAATAATGCAATCTGGTTCGTAATCTTAAACAATAGGCCGATCGCTATTGATAACACCTCTTATCCCAAAAGTAAGGAACCACAAACAGCCTCCTCTGTTTCAGCAACTAAAGCAAGGCCTTACATTTATGTAGCTACATTTCTGCTTCCGGACATGGCGTCCAATCTACGAATACACCGAAAGTAATTAAATCCTGGAAAAATAAAATAAAGCATAAGATTTTTTACACGTATAAACAATGATTCAAACTGAACGTTATATTTGTGTATAAGAAGTGGAAACTTACTTCAATGACCTAACTATGAAGAAACTGGAGATGGAGCGGAAGTGGGAGAGATTGTTAGGTCTCCGAAACCAACTGTTGCAGGAGCAACAGCAAATGATACAAACTCGCTGATCATTCGCCGGTCTCCGCTTCTGTGAGCCTCGCACAGGCGGGGCAAGTAAACACCTGCTCAATTTATATATAAATGAATCAATACGTATAAAAACCATACGTATACATATTCATAGATGCAGATATGTCTCATGTAGTATATCCAGTGAGTATACTATTTTACAGCTGCTACAATATAGGGGGTATGAATATGAATACAAAATTGTGATGATGATGAGGAGTGATAAGTACCTTCCCCTGCGGCAAGATTGAAGTAGAGGTCGATGATGTTGGGGCAGTTGTTGTAGCACCGCTGAGCGCATAACTTCTTTGTGAAGCCACCTTCCGCTAGAGAATCGGTGGACATCCCCACTGTCATCCTTTCCACCCCACACGCGTTCATGCATTCTTCCGTTTCTATCAATTCATTCATAGAATCCACTATAATCGCCGATGTCTGCACATCATTAATTACCCAATCAACTCAGAGGAACATAGTAGAAATAGGAAAGTTGGGCAAAGGCAATACTAAACATATAATTAATATATGTGAATAATTGATTAATGGAGAATGAATGATCTAGACTCACCTGGCATTCATAATGCACATTGCCATCCCTCAATATGGACTTCTCAAGCACACAACGTGCTCCAGAAGACGACACAGAAAACGCGCAAACCTCTACGGGTAGTTTCTCGCATACTATCCCGCCTGATCATTAATAAATCCAATAGTAAGTAATCTATAAATTAAAAGATTGTGAATTCCATGACCAATTACTATTATGTGATAATCAGAAAAGGATTAACGAAGCCTCTCAATGGACATACCCAACATAAAATGAAATCAATTGTACATATTACATACCATAAACAACTTGCAGACTTATAACTGAAATAAGGGTTGAGATCGCCAAAACAAGCCTCGCAATATATAGCTATCAACTAATCTCGGTTACTACGTTTTCTCTGTTAAAATGAAGACGTATGTATAATAGCTATCAACTAATGTTAATCGAATTTACAGAAGCAATCTAAGACAAGGGAAAATATAGAATTAGGAGATGCGTGATTGATGACTCTGCGCTTCTATGATCACTCGTTTATCGCTCTCTATATATAGGGGTAAAGAATGAAGAGCAAACAACCAACCGCGTTGAGACATTTTCAACGCGGCAGCCCCCTAGCGGAGTTAGGCGATGCCTGGTGAAACTGCCACCTAATTTCCCTGCAAATATAGTTTAATACAATATGCGTGGGCATTGCTCAATCGATGGTATCTGGAAACAGCGCCTTTGGATGACGCGTAGACTTGTTGGGCGCATTCACATTGTGTGTCGTTGGAGTGGGGATTGTGATTGCGCCATTTGTCTATTGACCCGGTAATTTGGTGTTAGTTTTAGCCAAAGCAAACTTAAGACATATTCTGTACAAAATTCTAGATACCCAGCGAGTCGACTATTTGCATTTTTTGGCCGTAAATGTAAAGGTGCCGTGTAGAGGACGCGGTACCGAGATCAGAGGAGACCGTGTGCAATGTGGAGCAGAATCAGAATATTCCCCATGTGTTGTAGTTTGTGCTTGACCTCACTTATCATTTTGTAGGAACTCTAGGGTTATATATTACAACATGCAAAATGTTTCAAGGTAAAGCTTCGTTTAATTAATAGGAAACTTTTTCCAAAATTTTTTTCCTTTTAATTTTGTTTTACAATTTCTCACTACACTACGAACAAGGCATCTCACTACACTACGAACAAGGCATCTCAATCACTCCACAATTTCTCACTACAATACGAACAAGGCATCTCACTACAATACGAACAAGGCATCTCAATCACTTCATCCCATGAGCATTGACACATCTCGATGACTTTGTCTAATTGCTTTTCATAATTGGTAATCATCTCTCGAGATCACTTTTTTTTATATGATTTATTTAAATTATTACAATTATTATTATATTAAAAGTTGTTGATATGTAATATTATTAAATGATTTGTAAATAGGGGATTAATAATCCATTTCTTTCATCAACACAAATATTTTGAAAAATTAAATTTTGGTTGTTTTTATGAAGAGAGTAGTGTTCTAAATGGCTTGTCACGCTTCTGTTTTTTTTTTTAATCCTTGGAAAATCCAATGAATAATGGGTTGCTCAATTTTTTTATCTCTAAGGTGCTTTGAGCGTTATAAGGTTGTGCATGAACTCTAGGTTGTTAAAATATTGTTGATGAAGATCACCTCGGGGATCTCAGTACCCACAGGTGTAAAGTTATGATATGAAACTTTGTACAACTCATATATCTTGAGCTCTTCTCAACTCTTATATGGGCCCAAAATTTCATCCTTTAATAGAGCTTTGTAACACTATGTTCACGCACCACTTCCCTCTGTGCTTATCTCGTAGCACTCAAACCTCCAGGCACTAAGCTCTTCTCTTCCTCTTGACTAGTGGCTATGACCAACACTTATCCACCTAAGCATTCAAACCTTGGGGCTAATGTTGGAGTTACTTCACACACACCTAGGATTTCTTTTTCCTACGGTTTTTCCTTGTTTATTATTCATAATTAGTCATTATCTAGTGTCCTATATTTTAGGGGAGAATATTCCACCTAGAGAATATTCTCTTTCAGTTGACACTTCAGTTTGACTAGTTGAGTTGAGTTTAGATGCTGCATTGGTTTTGTCACCATGCAACATTGGGATAAGCACCAGCTAATGCGCACTTGCCTTGGGATCATCACCAGAATGGCGCATTACCCTTGATTTCCTGAGTTAACTCCTCACTACTCTCTTTTCAGTCAGTTAACTGAAGACTAGTTAACTCAACTAGGTGGCAGTTCACTCTCGTAACTGCCTGAGAGACTAGACTAGGTGGTAGTTCACTCCCGTAACTGTTGGTGTGTGTCCAGATCACTCTAGACCACCACTATGGTGCATTGGTTCTCCTCCAGTGCGCACTCATTAAGTTATAAAGAGCATATCATGTGTAAATTATTCATTATTCATAACGGTTAATGAAAATTCTTCTATTCTTTCTCTCCTTCTTCTTTCTCAAGTTCTCTCTGCAAATGTGTGTATTATTGTTTAGCTAGATCTATTATGTGCAGGTTCAACACATTTACATGGTATCAGAGCCAACGGACTTCTAAGCAAAATCTACACCAAATTTTTTTGCAGGTACAAAAGATTGTAGACAGCGGAAATATGGATTTCCAAAAATAATTCATTCTTACACCTTACAACTATTTTGCATGGAAGGAGAAAATATCCATACATCTCCGAACCAAAGGGTTGTACATGTTAACCTTGAATACAGATACAGAACCGACATCAGCCATAGAAAAATCCAAGTATTTAAATTGCATGGATGAGGTGCTTAGAACAATTTACAGTCTTATTTCTCCCGATCTCCTTTTTCACATATCTTCCTGTAAGACTCCCAATGAAGCCTCAACCACCTTGGAAGGGCTCTTTGGAAAACATGATGAGATGAGGGGACACATGTTGGAGGTGGAGATGCTCACATTAGATCCAAAAAGCTTCGACAATATCCAAGATTTCTTTACAAAATTCAAGGATTTACTGTCGCAACTCAAAGCTTGCGAGGTTGATAAATTGAAGGAGGAGAAACAAATGGTTCTCACCATTATCTCCAAGCTCGGTCTTGAATTATCTGTATTCATATCCACATTCCATTCTGTCAGATTCGCCTCTGGAGCCACCTAGAAGATGCCTTCTCTTGAGAACTTTATCGAATCCCTGACACAAGAGAAAACCAAGCTCATCAACATGGGCACAGTCAAAGGCCCAAGGGTGCATGCACTCATTGTGCATGATGGCAGCCAAAAATATCAGAAATCTAAAGATAAATATAAATAGAAATCTCATGCACATCCGAAGAAGGAAGGGTACACAAAACCCTTCACAGATGCCTCCAGATCCAAAGGGGAAAAGGGAAGAAAAGGGGAGAAATGATCGTATTGTCACAAAGGATTCCATCCAGAATATGCATGCATGCAAAATCAAAGAGATATAATGTCTCAATTACTTCAAAAAAGAAACCTTGGCGATCGCATCCCCAAGGGTGCCAAGAAGAAGAAGCTAGAAGATCTAAATCTCAAGAAAGACAATTATAGCCATGCCTCGATTTCCATCAATGCCTCTCCTAATGCTTGGATCATAGATTCAGAAGCATCACATCACATGGCTGCATCAAAATCAATATATTCTTCATTTGGTGGACAAATCTTCTGTCAAAGTCACCGACAAAGGAAGGATTGAAATCACCAATGAAAGCTTTGAGAATGTGTTGCACGTTCCCAAAATTCTTGTTAACCTTCTCTCCCTGTATCAGATGATGAACTTCGACACTGGAAAGAAAGTCATATTCACGCCAAATTTCATGGACATCTATGACATGCAAACCAAATCCAGGGTTGCTACCGGTGAGGTAAATCATCAGTCTAGATTGTATACATTTTCTGAATTCATTGAACCTGATTTTGCTTTACTGCTTACTCATGTTGATGAAAGTAGTACGATATGGCACATAAGGCTTGGACATTTGAATTTCATATACATGCAACAACTTAGCAAGCAAATATTGGTTGATGGTCTACCAAACATTCATTTCTCCAAGGGAGTATGTGAGGGATGTGTTCTCGGAAAAAAACCTCAAGAGAAATTCGACAAAGGAAAGTCTCAGAGAGCTTCTACACCTTTAGATATGATCCACAGTGACCTTAGGGGCCCTTTTCTGCATCCATCCATCAACAAAGCGAGGTTTGTTCTCATTTTTGTTGATGATTTCTCATGTTTTACATGGATCTACTTTCTTAGGAAAAAATCTGAGGTCTTTCAACACCTCAAAGATTTCAAAGCCTTGGTTGAGACACAGTTCAGAAAGAATATCAAAGTCCTCCAAACTGATAATGGGGGAGAGTATGTAAATCATGAGATCTATAATATTTTCCATGAGGCGTGGATTCAGTTGCAATACACAGTTCCCTATACTCCGCAACAAAACGAAGTTGTTGAGCGGAAAAATAAATTTCTAAAGGAGATGGAATCTTGCACGATGCATGCAAAGTACTACCACAGAGACTATGGGCCGAAGCACTTAATTGTGAAACATACATCCAAAACAGATCTACCCATAGATCTGTCAAGGATAAGACCCCCTATGAGGCTTGGAGCAGCCTCAAACTGGAAGTGACCCACTTTCACATTTTCAGATCATGTGCATGGGATCGAATTGCCTATGAAAAGAGGAAGGCACTTGATCCATAGAGAAATCAATGTATTTTTGTTGGATACCTTGACAGTGTGAAGGGATATAGGCTTATTGATCTTTCCTTAGACCAACTCATCATTGAGCATAGTGTCCAATTTGAGGAAAGTGTCTCACATGTACCTCAACAGCCGCATGCAGACACCTTCATTCTTCCACCTATTTGAGATGATGAGCATGCACATGCCGACTCATCTTTAGATGAGAGTTATGATTCATAGGACTCAGATGATTCAGATTCAGAGTCATTACAGTCAGATGTAGAGTCAGATCATCCAGATGCAGTTTCAGAGCTAGAGCAGAGGCCCAAGTGGGAAAAGACTACTCTTCAGGCTGCAGGCGATCTCGTTGGTGATCTAGTCGACACTAGGATGACTCGATTTGATTTCGAGGAGCCTCCTGTTGCACTCACTGCCATTGAACCATTGCCCTCTAGGCATATTTTCTTGGTTCAGTCTTCATATCCACAGTCTTATGGTGAGGCTGCTGGAAATCCCTTTTGGGAATCCTCCATGCAAGAGGACTACAACTCCCTCCTTGAGAAAGAAACTTGGGATATGGTTCCCCTTCCTTCTGGGAGGAAACTTTTCAGAGGCAGATGGGTCTATAGGATCAAGAGCACAGCGGATAGACAAATTATCATATACAAATCTAGGCTTGTTTTCAAAGGCTTTCAACAAGTTCATGGTATTGACTATGATGAGACCTTCGATCGAGTAGTGAAGATGGATTCCATATGATTGTCACTTTCCATTGCGGCAACCAAGGGATGGGAATTCCATCAAATGGACCTGAAGAATGCATTTCTTCATGGTGATCTCTCTGAGGATATCTACATGGAGAAGCCCCAGGGATTTATACAGGACTCATCTTTGTCCTGTCGACTGAAGAAGTCCCTTTATGGCCTCAAGAAGGCTCCGAGGGAATGGTATGCGAATATGGACTCCTACTTGTTGTCACAGAACTTTTGTACGTTGTAAATTATACCTGAATGTGTACATGCTCAGGACAACTGATTCACTTCTACTTTTAGTTCTGTATGTTGATCATTGGTTGCTCGACTTCAATGATTGTTGCATTCAAGAGGATTCTACATGAGAGGTTTTTGATGACGGACATGGGTTTGCTACACTTCTTCCTTGGACTTGATATTAGTCAGGATGCATCAGGCATCAAACTGTCTCAGACCAAGTATGCACAAGATCTCCTTGAGATATTTCACATGATAGACTACAAGTTTGCTCCGACTCCTTTCCTATCAGAATTCAAACTTGAGGATGGCGGGGAGACTCCACTGGTAGACAAAAAATTGTAAACACAACTAGTGGGGAGCTTGTTGTATCTCACACACTCTAGACTAGACCTCTCCTATGCAATTAGCACAGTTTCCAGGTTCATGTAGGAGCCGCCTGAGCTACATTTGAAGTTTTCAAAGCGTATCCTTTGATACGTACAGGGCACCATCACCTTTGGGATTTATTATGAAGTAGACTCTACATTAGATCTCATCGGGTTTAATGATTCTGACTGGGTTGGCAATAGCACTGATCGTAAGTCCACATCTGGTTACTCACTTAGTCTTGGTTCTAGACCTATTTCTTGGTCAAGCAAGAAGAAAGCTTCCATTTCTCTATCTTCAGCTGAGGCAGAGTACAAAGGGGTAGTTAACATGACCATTCAGGCTATGTGGCTACAACATTTTCTCACTGGGTTGGGAATTTAGTTTCATCAGTCGATCATCATCTGGTGTGACAATCAGAGAACTCTCAAGTTCTGCAGAGATCTAGTTCAAAGGCAATGAACGAAGCAAATCGATATCCACATGCACTACATCCGGGACTTAGTACACGAGGGGATCATCGACCTATAGTTTTTTCCTTCAATAGAATAGACGACATACATCTTCACCAATACCTTCACTGAGTAGAAGTTCCATTCTCTTTGAAGTCGTCTTGGAGTGAAGGACACAGTTTCCTAGAAACTGTAGTTCTTCTTTTTACATACATTGTACATTGAGGGGGGGTTTTCCGATGAGGTTTTCCATCTTTCCTCAATTTATTTTTGTGGATATTTTGTATTTGGGTACCTAACATGGCCTCGTTGCCGGGACCCATTCTTTATTTTCACCATAGTGATGTTCAGGGGGGGGGGTGTTGGAGTTACTTCACACACACCTAGGATTTCTTTTTCTTAAGGTTTTTCCTTGTTTATTAGTCATAATTAGTCATTATCCAGTCTCCTATATTTTAGGGGAGAATATTCCACCTGGAGAATATTCTCTTTCAGTTGACACTTCAATTTGACTAGCTGAGTTGAGTTTAGATGCTACATTGGTTTTGTCACCATGCAACATTGGGATCATCACCAACTAATGCACACTTGCCTTGGGATCATCACCAAACTGACACATTACCATTGATTTCCTGAGTTAACTCCTTACTACTCTCTGTTTAGTCAGTTAACTGAAGACTAGTTGACTAGTTAACTCAACTAGGTGGCAGTTCTCTCCCGTAACTCCCTGAGAGACTAGACTAGGTGGCAGTTCACTCCCGTAACTATTGGTGTGTGTCCAGATCACTCTAGACCACTAATATGTCACATTGGTTCTCCTCCAGTGCGCACTCATTGAGTTATACATAGTATATCATGTGTAAATTATTCATTATTCATAATGGTTAATGATAATTCTTCTATTATTTCTCTCCTTCTTCTTCTTTCTCAAATTCTCTCTGTAAATGTGTTTATTATTATTTATCTAGATCTATTATGTGCAGGTTCAACACATTTACAAGTAATCCTCTACACAACGAATCACTCGAAACCCTTGGCATGTGTTCTGAATGCCTAATTTCTAGGTGTTATTTACATGTGACCAAGGACTGGAACCAGGTGCTATCCATCTAGGCGCTTATCGAGCGTTAGGCCACCAACTTATTTTATTTTTGAATCCACTACAACAAGAGTCCAATCCGACGAGCTAACATGTACGCAAGTTTGTATCCCATGATCGATGCACACCGTTGATCAACCCTTTCCAATGGACGGTTAGATCAAAACCTCCTCGAGAATGGACCACTCTTGATCCTATCATGATCAACAGTCAAGATGTTATTTCCATGTGTCATATCCTCTACGGACTCCCTTATGCTAGCATGATGCATGTCGAGATCAAAATGTTGGAAGGGTATGCACTATAGACTTTTCCTTTTCCCCAAGTGTTCGAGATACAAAAGGATTTGGACCATTGATCTCACAGATGATCAATGATCACTATCTCACCATATGTACATATCGGTCATGGATTGTGAATCGTCGATATGTGCCTTTTTCATAGATATAACTTGGACCATTGATCTTATTACACAAAACCTTTCCACAGGGTCCTGTTACTGTGAGACCTGACCTCCACGTGTTGTTTCCTGAGTGGAGGTTCCTACGTCATTGTGACATTCATAGTGACCAGAACCCCAGAACCTTTAATTCCTTCAACACTATATTTGTCCAATTTTCGCAATCCACTAGAATGAGGACCATCGATCTGGATCTAGATTGAACGGTCATGATTTCGACCCTTAGAATCCAACTATGGACATTCCCAATCGTAGATCTAGCATCCTTGTCCCTAGATCTAATCTTCGTCGTTGGTTCCTTTTCCATGTACACGGGTCTCTTTCCTTAACCTCCTTGCATTTTGGTTACCGAATCTCAATTTCATTCGTCGATCTGACTCTAGAATCAAAGGTCAGATATCAACTCGTCACTGAACTACCAGATTTCGGGACTTCTAAAATTCATTCTACCTTGTTTGATTTTGATTCGATAAGATATATGATCATGTTTTTTCCCAGTAAAGATCTAATAACTCAGAGCTCTCCTTCTCCTCTGCACACAATTCTTTCCTCGATCATCCAATGATGAATTGGGATCATTGATCCCCTTGGTTTATCAATGATCAATGGACCTTGTTCCTCCCGACTGTAACAAAGAGTTTCGTTGGTTCTCAAAAGAATTCCATCCCGATTCCTTTTGTTCTGCACTCACGGTCATTGCACCTGCACAACACTAGTTAGAAACCAGTCTAGTTTGGACATCGAATCACACCATGCTTCAATGTTGTAGAATCATTCCCTAATTCTCACTTTGACACAAAGAACCCATAGAAATAAATAGAAATCCATTAATTCTTTTGTACATAAATAATACAAGGCCTTATCCTTTCCTGGGCTGATATACTTTCAATTGGAATTTTATTGGCATGTAGGCCACACTCGACCTTTTTCACACAAATTTCTTTCACTCACTCCACACACACATCTACCTCTAATTCTCTCCTACCACCCATAGGTTTTGATGGGTAAATCGGTAGATGCGGACATGAACTAATCCCCCTAGATCCACCTGGATCTAGAACAAAACAAGACAGAACAAGATACTTTCCCTAGGTTTCAATCATTGATTTTAACTATCAAAGAAGGAATAGATAACATACCTTATGAATCAATTCTTATGTCTTTGTTGATCCTTCCTTACTCTGATGTTCTTATGAGATCAGACCTGCAATAACACAAATCAACCAATGTGAAAGCAACAATAGTGAAATTCAATGACAACCTAAACATGTGATCAAGGATTCATGTAATAAAATATCAATCATTTTATGGGAAAGAGACGTGCCACTGTATTATATTAATGAAAGGTAGAAGATACAACCAAATTTCCTTGATGTTGCAAGTTCCCTTTCAGTGACACTTTGTTCTGACACACACATACATTTTCTCCGACATTTGCATGAAGACTTTTCACAAAAGCTTGATGGATGAATGGAGACCTCAAGCATCACTTGAAATAGAATTTTTCACACAATCTTTAACCTATTCTTTATTCATCCTCTATGCTTCTTTATGCTTGTACCTCTGACCTTTTCCATGATAAGCCTATCATTATATTGGTGAAGTTGAAGTGGTTAAAGAGATGAGGATGATCCTATCAAATCAGAAAAGTCAGTAGGATCGTAACCATACGGATGCCACCTCACGTTTCTAGAAGATTTCACTTCTAGAAGCTGCTAGAACTTTTTTCCACTTTTATTTTTAAAGCACCGCCGTGACCTGCCAATATAGTAGCCTACGAAAATCTTGCGGTCTGGCTATAGTGAAGCACGCGGAAATAAGGGATTTCTGCACTGTGTAAAGGGAGTAGCCCACGGTGGCCTTCCAAAAATGCATCTTGCAAGGGTGGAAAGAGGTTGCTTTTCTCAGGAAAAAGATTATATTGGGAACCTGAACACATGTTTATGTAATCATCATCAGGGTGACCAAAATAATGTGTAACAGAATTCCCCCAAAAGCATGAGGCTGGAACTTGAGACAGTCAAAATACTTTGTAAAATAAGTGTGTATGTGTCAATAAATAGGGACACACCAATCAGGAACCTACAAACAATCAAGCATCTGTACAATATCACACCATGTCTGAAGTAGGAATTCCCATGTTCAGACCGCAAATGATTGAAATCATAAATGCAGGGCACAACCACCAATTATACTATGTGGATCCATGTCAACAAGATTTTGCATAGCCACTAGGAATACACTGTGGATCCATGCATCGATAACTCAAGAATGAACATAGCCACGAGACATAAAAGGTGGATCTATGTGTCAAAACAAATCACAAATACTCCATCGCAACCTGGACCAAAAAATGATGAAGTCCAAGGTCTTCAATCCATCGTCCGTTAGTACAATTCTAGTCACGTGATTATAGATGTTGAAGTCGAACGTGAATAGAAACCACTTGATTACCAGTCATTAATGAAAACTGTTAACAAGCACAAGGGAAGTCACCATTGATGTCAATGACTCCCAAGGTACTCCAGTACAATCTAACAAGTGTGAATAAATGAGTTGAAGTCGAACACTTGATATAATCTCTCGATCAGGGATCAATGATGTGGATCCATTGTCAAAAGCGAAGAAAATTGCCATTGAGGCATGCATGCTCTAAGGTACTAAATAATTTCAAAGTCTTTTTCCTAGATAATGAGTTGAAGTTAACAGTAAAAGACTCGTCACAGGAGGGCCTTGATGTATCCCCCATCAATGACATGAAATAAGTAACATATTTAGGGTAGAGAAAAATACATATGTGACTTGGCACTGACACGAGGAAGGCCGACATGGTAAGAATGGACAATTGCAGATGACTGACTTGATAGAAGGTTTCAGTTGAACTTCTCTTGAACATATGAATGACACGAAAATGATCTTGGCAGTATTGACTCAAAGACGACCCAAGATGTGAACTTGCAGAAGGTCAGACAAAATACAAATGGATTACCCAACTTAGATTTAAATGACAAAGAGGGGTGTCATGTTCAAGAGTGATGCTTACTGCCATTAATACAGATACAGAGACACATTCCTTTCCCAAAATTTCCCCCACCATTTCTGGCAAGTACCTCTTTATTTTTACGCAAGCTTGAGGAGGATAACATATGCTTGTCAATTTAAGCTCATCCTTTGGACGAGTCCCTTGGAGTATATTTAATGAACTCTAAGAAGAAGTGGTTCGATCCCATATGGGTCTGTCGATGTTTATTTAATGAGTCCAAAGATAGAAAACTCGAAAGTTTTTCATGTTTATAGAGTCTGAAAAACACTTAAAAGAGAACTCTCTTAGTTCCTTTTTCGTAAAATAGTTCGACAGGACCGAAAAAGTGATAAACTATCGCCCATCAAACATTTTATTCAAATACTTTTACGAGCATGAAAAGAACAAGGTCACTCGGAAATCTTTTCATTTTTAGGGAGCATTAAAAGAGATTAAAGAGTTTTCCATAGGTTTCGTTGTTTTTGTGTTACCATAGCGAGTACGAAAAGATGGAAAAGTATACTCGGTTACGTTCTCATTGATTTTCGAGCCCGAGAACGAACAAATACTATGCTCGAGGTTTTTTTGAAAAACCCTAAAAAGTAATTGTACATGCGACCAAAACAAATAAAAAAAGAACGTCTATACTTCGTTGTCCAAGGTCCTAAATGTTTTCCTACAAGGAACAAAACACTTACAAGACCTTTAGAGTTAATGGGTTTTTGAATAAAATGTATTTATATAAAACAAAATATTAGGAAAAATGATAAACAGGTAATAAATAGAAGCAACAAGTCTTTTTCACCATTTTATTTTCACTTGGTCAAAAACTTACCAAAAACCCTTGTTTTTTACCTCAACTTCGGCGACGGATTGCGGAGGCCACAAAGGATCATTCAACGAACGGATTTCGTAAAAGAGGTAAGCATCTCATCTTCTATCTTTTCAATGGATTACTTTTTGTTTTTTATGGTAAAAAATCAAGATTTTTTGATGATTTGGGACTGCTAGTTGTGCGCTGGGGCCGCCGCGAGTGACCTATAATGGGCCCTGTGAAAATCACCGATTTCCATAGGTGCGTTAAGGAGCACTCGCGGAAATTCCGCACTGTACTTGAAGTTTGATCGCGGTGGCCAGGAAACTAAAATGAAAAGTGAACGTTTACTCAACAAAAATCCCAAAAAATGTTCAAAAAGTGTGCTAAAGATCTTCTTTGTTTCCCATGCAGGTGTTTTATTGCAAAGATGTTGGAATGGAGAGAGTGTGAGTACGAAGAAGATGATCTTATGCATTTAAATGATCTGGGGACCGTGAATGCACTCCGACAATGTGGTCTATTAAAATTCTTCAAATTTTAGGGCATGAGAGCCCAACGAAGATTACTAGAATATCTGGTTCATATGTGGGATTTAGAACAACAAGTGTTCCACATGGGCGTTCATGTCCTCTCTTTGGATATTGAAAATATTTATTTCTTGACGGGGTTGTCACGTCGTTGGGCACATGTGACTCTGACAGGTGGTTGAGGAGGTGGATTTCCCATGAGTGAGTACATTCATCGGCATTGTGAACCTGATGTCGAAAGACATAAAGGAAAAGTAGCAATCCGAGGTGTGAGAGATTTGACCCTCAGAACCATCCTTTTTACGATTGCACGGATGGAAGGGAGTGCTTCACCACATATGGAACTCCAAAGTTACTTTCAATATTCTATTGAATGCTTGGGGTCTCGAGTATTCAATTGGTGTGATGGTGTATTACGTAGCATGAAAACCCAACTCACGAAAAGCAAGAATGGGGACCTAAAAAAGTTTGGTTTAGTATCTTTCTTCCTAGAAAGAGTTCCACACCTACGCCTGCAGGTGGAATGGGGAATACCAGCCCCGAGAGACCCACAAATGAAAATATGGTGTGACCTGATGACACAACATGTGGCGGGCCGGATTGTGAAGTATGACGATGCATTCTTCAATTGGTTGGGACCACAAATCCTGATGATTGATGATTATTCTTATGCCGGTCTAGAATTTCAGGGTGATCCAGATTTGGTTCTCCTTGAGGGATCTTAGTGGGGAGATCTAGGTAAGAAATACAATTGTTTTTTACAAAGTTTTTATGAGTTTTTAAAATATTTAATGTTTTTGTGTTTCCAGTCAAAAGACTAATAAAAAAATTTCGATCATGTAGATGTAGGGCCACATCGACCCCCGTGATCTTCTCCTATTCAGAGGCGAGGAGAGGAACATGTTGTAGTTGGAAGGGATGCTAAAGATTACGATGCGATAGAGCAGAATCTAGAAGGCTTGATGGTAGACATCCCTAATATGTCCATTGAAGAGATCCTGAGGCGTTATCAATGCCATACTGTAGGCATATTCGACTCACTTAGTCGGTTACTATGTAGGGTAATGAGAGAAGTAGTATGCTATCGCGAGAGGCATCCATGATGCCATTTTGTAGGGGCCATGGGCTCTATATTTTGATATTTTGATCTTCGGATGAAAACTCTTTTTGTAAACATAATATATATATATATATATATATATATATATATATATATACATGAGACTTTTACCAGTTTACTTTGTTTTTTGTACAATATGTGAAATGTGATTGGAATTACAAATGTCTCAAATGTCTGTCTAACACATAATTAGCTAGAGCATCAGTTAATGTATTTAGACCTCTAGGAATGTGTTGATATTCAATATAATCAAAATGACGTTCCAAGAGGTGGATTCATAAATATACCCGTAATAGAGTAGGGCTTCAGATAGTATAGACATTGTTTAATTGTAGTACTACTAGTTGCAAAACAAGTCATATAATGAAGCGATGAATCCCAAGTGAAATAGCACTAGTCAATAATTCGATGACCACACTATACTCTGCGATATTATTGGTCGCTCGAACTAGACAAACACCTTGTAGACAAATAAGTTCATTTGAGGGTGCATAGATTGCCCAAGAAGCAGAAGCTAAATTGTGGGTACTACGGCTAGCACCATTGGTGAAGCCAATATAAGGTAGTGAAAACACAGACATTTGGAGACCAAACACAATACAGGGTAAGTAGCCAGGGGTAAAAGTCAAATAGTAGAAACACACTAAAGTAACACACAAGAGTATGATACAGTAAAAATACAAGTGCTTATGAAGAGATAGGCTAAGCGTAGTATTTCTTCAAGTAAAGCCCATTTCTGGGTTCACTCAAAGGGATTCCATCGTAATCTACTAACTCATATGCTCCCTTCTCCAACACTCTTTTAAAAATATAAGGGCCTCGCCACATAGCCTCAAATTTTTCGGCTCCTAGCAAATCACAATCTTGTTCATAAAGGAGAACTAGATCACCTTCAGAGAACATGTGTGGATTGACATGTTTGTCATATTGGGTTTTCACACGTTTCTTCTGGGTTTCAATAAATAGGGTGGCATTGCGATGGGTTTCATCCAATTGCATAAGATACAAAGGACGTTCCTCCTCAACAGAGGTGTTTGGGAGAAGTTTGATAGCTAGTTTTAACGATGGAATTTCACATTCAATCAGTAGAACAACTTCTAAACCATACACTAATTGGAAGGGTGTAAACCCCGTGGTTGACTTCACGAATGTATGATAGTCCCACAATTCTGAGAACATCATGTGCCAACTTGTTTTGTGAATTCTGATAATCCGTCGAAGCATGGTAATAAGTACTTTGTTTATTGCTTTGACTTGGCCGTTGGCCTATGGATAGTAGGGGGTTGAGTTTTCATGTCGAAGACCCAATTTTTCTGTAATCTCATACATCATAAAGTTTCGAAAGTGGCTACCATGATCGGTAACGATAGCTCGTGGGATTCCAAATTGTGTAATAATGTGATTGAATATGAATAGGGTTGTAGTTTTTTCCGTGTTGTCGAATGTAGGTATCGCCTTGACCCATTTCATGAAATAATCTACGGCTACAATAATGTACCCATGCCCCCCAGCCGAGTGAGGGTTACATGTTATGAATTCGATGCCCCATTTAGCGAAGGGTCCAACGGAAACTACAGGATGTAAGGGAGCAGGGTGAGATCTTATCTTGTTGTTGTATGTTTGGAAAGCATTGCATTTTTGGACGGAAATAATATAATATTTGAATAGAGAAGGCCAAAAATACCCAGCTCGTAAGATATTTTGGGCAGTAGCATACCCAGACATGTGACCACCACATGCTCCAGAATGGAAGTCATTCAAAGATTTCTCAGCCTCATCATAAGTGAGACATTGTAGAAAAACAACTCCACAATGATAAAGAGTATCACCGAGGATGATATACTGATGGGCTTGGTAACATATGCGATGACGATCAGTACTAGACAAATCAGGCTGGAAAGTCTGAGTCGAGAGATATATAATGATATCTCCATACCAAAGGTCATTGGAACGGATCAGAAAAATGGATTCATTGGGTAATGAATCCTCTGCTACATTTTTCATCTCAGAACAGGGAAGGTCGCATATCAATTCGGCAAACACAGAGGATTTCTTAGACTTATCATGTTCAAACTCTAAGTCAAACTCTTGGAGTATGACAATCCATTTGGAGTATTTTCCCCCTAGAAATTGGCGTGTAAGAATGTGTTGCATAGGGTTGCAATCGGAAATCACGGTGGTCTTGCGTAAAAGGATATAGTGCCGAAAACGTTGGACAACTTGAACAGTTGCCAAGGCCAATTTTTCAACATGTAAATACTTGGCTTTGGTAGTCATGAGACTCCGAATCAAATAATAAATAACGTTTTCATCATGAGAATCATCCTCTTGGACCAGAACCATGGTGATGGGCGAATCTGAAGCAATGAGATAAAGTAAATAATATCGGCTATAATCGGGCGGGAAAAGTAGTGGGGTACGGGTTAAAGTCAATTTCAAAGCATCGAAGACTTTTTTGGCAGTGGTGTCCCATACAAATTCAGAGCCCTTCTTTAATAGTCGAGTAAATCAGAGTGTTAACTCAGAGTAGTTTGGGATAAAATAACGTAGAAAGTTTTTCTTCCCTTGCAAACTTTGTAGCTGGCGAAGTGAAGAAGGAGGAGGGAGATTGAGAATCACCTCAACCTTCAAAGGATCTACCCTGATCCGTTGACATGACACAATAAATCCTAAGAGTCGGCTGGACTCCATGCAAAAGACACATTTGTGTGGGTTTAAGCGTATACGATAGAACCGACAGTGAAGGAAAATGGCTCAGAGGTGGGCTGGATGATCACTACAATGCATGGAATGTGCTGGTAGATCATCTAAATATGGTTGTACAATGTGCTTAATATCATGGAAGGCATAAGACATAGCACGTTGAAACGTGGCACCAATGTTATTTAAACTAAAGGGTAGTTTTCGGTAGGCAAAAGTTACCCAAGGACAAATAAAAGAGGTTTTGTGTTGATCCACAGGTAAGATGTTGATCTAATTATATTCGGAGAAACCATCCATCAAAGAGAAAATTTCACTTCCAGCGCAATCATCGACGATTTGGTCAATGAAGGGGGTAGGAAAGTTGTCCTTAGGAAAAGCTTTGTTGATATCCCTATAATCAACATAGACAGGGATTGTACCTTGTTTCTTGTTAACTTGAACTAGATTGGATACCCAATTAGTTAAATCCACTGGATAAATAAAGCCATCTTTAAGAAGTTTTTCGACTTCAAGCTTGATAGCGGCTGCTTTGCGAGGGTGGATTGGGCGAAGTCTCTGTCATATGGGTTTAGCGTCCGGGTATGTCTTAATTTCGTGTACAATAATATCGAGGTCAATGTCGGGCATCTCTTCGTAGCTCCATCCGAAGATGTCATGAAATTCTTGGAAAAGTGACTTATATGTGACAACTTCATCAATGGAACACGAAGCTCTGATATGGACATTTTCAACAACTCCAAGTTTGATAGAGATGTCGAGGGGGATGGTGGGTGAAATGTTTCTTAAGTTCCCTTCATATAACACATCATGTGTGGAGTCAGGAACTGAAGCAATAACGACAACGGTCGAGATCCGTTGGTAACTCTCGAGTGTGTGTGGTTCTAGGAAGAGAATGGAACGATGATGTCCATCATCCCAAGGGGTATATTCCATCGACAAAATTGACATAATCATCTCGTCTATGGGAAAAATAACGTGGAACAGATTAGGAGATGAATCACCGAGAGAGGGAGTAAAAGGGTTAGCCGATTGAATGGTGTGGTAAGAAGATTCAACTGGGTT
>JASDQU010372555.1:31985-54115 GCA_032191745.1 Picea mariana
AGGGGGTAACCTTGGAATGTGATCTTCCAAGTCAAAGATTATTAAATTTGTATCCATAGGGTTTATTCCACCGATAAATTTCAACAGTGCCTTCCGTTGTGTAGGACAACTCTGAAGGACTTCAAGGGATGAAATCACAGACGATGCTTGTGCTGGATCTTCTACTATACTATAGTTCTGGGCAGAACGTGCATGAGGATTGAAATAAGACTTTCGAACCATGCCCTTGGGAGGAGGGTGAAGGACTATATCGGGGTTTGGTCATGCGAGATGAAGAGGACCATTGGAAGGTGGAGCCGAGGGAGATTGTTGAACCAACAAAGGTGGTATATCATCAACTTTCTCCTTGGAGGATGGGTAATCTTTGGCATGAGTGGTAAGTGTGATGTCATTCTTCTTTGAATCACTATTACACATAAGTACATAGGAGGTGGTGGAGGAAGAAGGTTGATCATGGATGACCAATTGAGCCTATTATTGAGAAGGGAAGGGTTGAGACAAGACAACAGGGGTAGGAGGTTTTGGGGTCCCTTGGAGGAACTTCGTGACCTCAGCATGTCTCAGAAAATCCTTTGTGTAGTGATCATCACCACATATAAGGAAAGGATAGCGAGGTTTGTGTTTATCCTTATCTTCAGCAGGTTGTGTCTTGGCCTTATCGGGTTGTGGGTTGTTATTCTTATCCTCCTTATTCCTACCCTTCCATTTTTTAGGTTTATTCTTACCGGTAGGATTCGATTGAACGATGTTCACTTCTGAAGTTTTACCAGTGGGAGGGGTAGGTGTTGGAGCAGTTTGAACATTAGAATCATGGGATTTGGGCATAGTGTGAGAGGTCTATGTAGATTGAGGTTGAGCATGTAAAGTACCTATCACACCATCAATGGCATGAGAAGCTGCTGGGGTTGTTGAGGTGGTCATGGTAGAAGGACGATGTGCATCAGGAAGCAGGTTGTAAAGAGTACCCATTTGTGAATAAACGAGATCAAGATACTGGGCACGACTGATCGCCTGTTCTAATGTGACAACTCCACCCACATAAATGTCTTTAGATATGTCATTCACGAAGGATTTCGTGAACCATTCTGCCAATAACAGATCGGGAAGATCGAGTTTGATTAGATGTAGTCTTCGTCTCCACTCATGAATGTGATCAAAGATATGAGTGGATTTACTTTGCTTGAAAGAACTCAAAATCTCAGTCCCCATTTTATAACAGATTGGAAACTGGTAGTGAGTGAGGAAATCCATAGATAGGGTGTTGAAATTGGTGAAGAATCCTTGTGGTAATTCTATATACCACTTTGCGGCTGAACCCGTGACAGTTCGTTGAAACATACGTAACCGAATGGAATCATCCATCAAAGAGTTGGATGAACACCAAAGGTGGAAAGTCATTACATGATTGTTCATATCCTCTCCTGGTTTACCATCAAACTTAAGAATGTCGGATGGGAGTTTGGCCAGTATGACAGGCCAATGAGGAGAGTGACGGATAGGGTCATTCAAAATTCTACACAGATCGAGGAGATCCAAAGTGGCCAAAAAGGTAACTGTCTATTCACGTGAGGGTACTAGTGACTTTGGGGAGGAAGTCTTGTTGGTATACCAGTAGGACTGTAAGCATTTTTCATATAATGTGAAGATCCTGGTAGAGTCGATTGTGGGTGTGGAGGCATGTAGCTCGTGGGGTTGGGTTGGTTAGGGATGTTCCCTTAGAAAGGAGCATTGGACTAAACATTCAGGCCCCAAGTGGGATTCAAAGAACCTAGATATGGTTGACCGTAGTTCGGGGGTACCAAAACATTGGTTTGAGAAGGTTGTCCCCTAGAGGGTTGTGGGTTAGCTTGAAGTTTCCAAAGATGAGCTAACAAGTTTGATGCATTCGGTCCAGATTGTGAATTATACGTTCCAACCTAAGGATGTCCTCCATAATGAGGAGGTGTCCCAATTTTAGCGTGACCCCCAGATTGAGGTTGCCACCTGGCATAAGAATTCCCCCCAGCAAGAATATGATAACTAGAAGTGAATAGATGATGAGTGCTACCAATTGGATTGGAGCCACTAGGGCCAGATCCACCATGAAGAGGTGAATAAGACCCTCCGGAGAGGACTTGGGAAGGCGTGGGAACATAACCAGTAGAGGTATTATGCCCAAGTGGTACTCCAGATGGAATTTGGGTATGGGTGGCAGCAGAAGGATTCAAAGCGTGATACCTAAGAGGAAGAGAAGGGGTAGGTCTAGCGGAATGTGGTGTTCCAATGGGAGCATGGTTAACCACTATATTCCCATAAGGAATAGTCGTAGCATGAGGAAGAATTGTAGAGTGGGCCATTTGAAAAGGGACGGTTGAACTAGGGATAACTAACTGGGCTTTTGAGCTAGCAAAGATATAGGTAGTTGTACTGGAAAAATGACCTAGGGAGACTATGAGGACGACAGATGTCTCGGGTAGCTCAGGGATGGCGGGTATATTTGCTCCTGCCCTTGAACCATAAAGGTCTTGTACTGTACGAGGTGGGTTTCTAACTATGTCAGTAGTCTAGAAAGGATTTTCGGCTCCAAAAGGTCCGGTTAGAGTTCCAGAAGAAACAACAACAAGTTCCCCAACAGAATTCATCCGGAGAAAACGTCTTTTATATCCAGGAGGGATGCAGAAAGCTTCCATAGACTCGAAAATAATTCGAAAACTTTCTAAAGAGGCTGAACCTTCCTCTTGTGTTATGTTGGTATCCTGGAATTCACTCTGTTGAGGAGAGCCCCTTGACGTGTGAGGGGGTATAGGGGTAGAATATTCCATGTTTTCTGGTGGAATTCCCTGTACCCTACACGAATGATGAGGAGGGTCTATGTTGGAGAAACCAAAAAATCTACGGATATAATCTATGCCCAACTAAGTAAATAAACATCACGCGCTAGTAAAATCTAGGAATCAAAACCAAGCAAACAAGACCTTCCTATTCCAAAGTCAGTATTTGGTGATGAAATCCAATGTCGCGACATCGAGACAAGAAGGGGTTGGGCTAGGGTGGAAAAGTTACATTGATGACCTACTTAACGGACTTACACCCTGGTGCAAGCTCCCACACATAATCGTGGGTATACCCTCCAAGGAGCCTAAGTGAGTGTGGCCAACGTCGATTATAGGTACCATGGAGACTTGCCCCTCCACAGTCACCTTGTGTAAGAACCTAAGAATATAGGCTACTAAAGTTACCACAAACAATAGTGATGCATGGGGGAACAATCGACAGTCCGATCCACATGCAAGGGCAGGGTATTGAGCCTGAAATCAACTTGAGAGGCTTTCGATCATCATTGTGGGTATACCTTCAAGTGACCCCCATAATACGTGCAATCTCTACACTGAGACCACCAAAGAAGGGTGAGTGACTCTGCCACTCTTAATGCGACCTCAGGTTTGACCCTTGTGTGAGAAGGGATTCCCAGAACAAAATGTTGTAAATGGATTTGGACACTCCCTATCATAAGATACTATTGTGTGTTTTGTACTTTGGAGAGTGTGTCTCAGTTCCTATTCCAAATCCCTAGCCTAGCTAATGTTTGTGTAAGAAAGCCCTAGAAAAAGTTACTAGTTGAATTTTAGAGTTCCGTAATATTATTAAAAGTTGTTGTTACTCAAGAGGGAGATGGGAATGAAACCAATGTTATGTGAGACTTTGACCCAATAATGTGTAAATAGAAATGAATGATGCAAACTTTTGTTCGATGAATTCTATCTACAGCAGGGAGAGAGAATTTTTCTGGAATGCTGCAAACTACGATGTACAATTCCGCCCCTTTTTTTGAATGTAGTACCAAACAATCATTAACAATGTAATTTCACTATTCCTTCTCTTCGATATTTCAAACGCCAATATTTTTTGAATGAATGATTTCTTAAATGACTAAAAAGACTTTGAAAACCAAAAAGGGATGGAACTAAGAAAGGATAAAAAACCAATGAAAATAAAGCACTCAACAAACACCCAAATCGATCTTTCAATGGAGATAAAAAAAAAAATTGACAAGAAATGTCTCTTCAAATATGAACAAGAAATGTTTTTCTAATCATTAATCAATCCAGAAGATGCAACCAACTTACAAATCCAAACCCAATCCAAAAGATTTGATCGAGCAAGCACTCGGACGCAAGTCCAGATATTATATCCTTGTCGATAAAAACAAAGATCGAAAAAAGATCAAAAGCGAGGTGTTTGATCTCCGAAATCAATCAATTTCAAGTTGAAACAATCAAAAGCAGTCAAGAAATGGTATTAAAAACCTTTTTCCAACTGACTGAAGCAAAAAATGGGCAACAGTAGAGGTCAAGACCCAATCCAAAAAGTTTTCAAACGCCGCCGCGGGCAGGCAATATAGCACAGTGCGGAAATGAGTGGTTTCCGCAGGCCAATAATCATGCAGGTCACGAAAATCCCACAGTGAAACAAACCAATAGGGTGTGGAAATAGAAGGTACGATCTACTTGTAAGGTGCAGTGCGAAAATCTTTCACAAAAAAGAAAATTTTTCAAAAAGGACAAAGGGTCTCAGGAAAATTTTAAACCCAGTGAGTCTAATTGGATTTCCCACATGCTTAGAGACTGAAACAGAATGTAAAAGGTAGGATATGAGAAAATGGCCAACAAAAAACCACAATCAAGTTGTACTTCCTTAGTGGAGTTGCCAATTTTGTTGATGGGTAAATCGGTAGATGAGGACATGAACTAATCCCCCTAGATACACCGGGATCTAGAACAAAACAAGATGGAACAAGATACTTTCCCTAGGTTTCAATCATTGATTTTAACTATCAAAGAAGGAATAGATAACATACCTTATGAATCACATCCTTATGTCTTTGTTGATCCTGCCTTACTCCAAGGTTCTTATGATATCAGATCTGCAATAACACAAATCAACCAACGTGAAAGCAGCAATAGTGAAATTCAATGACAACCTAAACATGTGATCAAGGAGTCATGTAATAAAATATCAATCATTTTATGGGAAAGAGACGTGCCACCGTATTATATTAATGAAAGGTATAAGATACAACTGAATCACCTTGATGTCGCAAGTTCCCTTTCAGTGTCCCTTTGTTATGACACACATATACATTTTCTACGATATTTTCATGAAGACTTTTCACAAAATCTTGATGGATGAATGGAGACCTCAAGCATCACTTGAAATAGAATTCTTCACACAGTGTTCAGCCTATTCTTTCTTCAGCCTCTATGCTTATTTATGCTTGTACCTCTAGACTTTTCCATGAGAATCCTATCATTATATAGGAGAAGCTGAAGTAGTTAAAGAGATGAGGATGATCCCATGAAATCAGAGAAGTCAGTAGGATAGTAACCATACAGACGCCACCTCACATTTCCAGAAGATTCCACTTCTAGAAGCTGCTAGAACTTCTTTCCTCTTTTAGTTTTAAAGCGCTGCCACAACCTGCCAATATAGCATCCTATAGAAATCCCGCGGATTGGCTATAGTGTAGCATGCAAAAATCATGGATTTCCGCACTGTGTAAAGGGAGTAGCCCACAACGGTCTTCCAAAAATGCATCTTGCAAGGGTGGAAAGAGGTTGCTTTTCTTAGGCAAAATATTATATTGGGAGCCTAAACACATTTTTATGTAATCATCATCAGGGTGACCAAAATAATGTGTAACAATAGGCTTACAACATATACACATATAGGACTGAACATGAATTCACTCACTTGGTAAATGTAAATATTTCTAGTCCTAATCAAAGGTGTTGGTTTTGGAGGCACATTGCTCCTGCATTAGACTCCCACAGAACAACAATTGTCTATGATCTCTTGATCATGAGTTTCATTGAATGAAGTCATCCCGGATCCCGTACTTATGTTGTTGTTGTACTTTTTCTCCATTGTCTTTTTGTATTGTTGTTTCCTTCACCTTTCCATTTTCTCTGTTCATGCAAATATTATTTACTTTATCATATCTTCTCTGAAACATATTCACCATAAAGATCCTCATTTCTTCAATTTCCATGCCCAGTCTATCCTCTAGATGGTACATATTGCTACAAACTTGCTACTGAAATTTTCTACTGTTGTTGTTGATTGGATGCTGCATGTCTTCTTCATATCTCCATCTCTAAGCATTTGAGATATTCAACTCCTTTGTAGAAAACTGAATTATATCCTTAGGATTCTTTCTCTCATCTTCAATGTTGCAACTAAGAATTCTTGAACATTATGTACCTGCAACTATAATGTAGTCCTCTTTATCAATCCTTGGATTGATCAACCAGTATTCTAGAATCCCTAGTTCTTCCTCAAAACCAGTAAGAACTATATTAGAGTGTTTTCCTTCAAATTCTTCTTTGTTTACTATAACAACAAGTTCATGTAACTGCTCCTCCATCTCTGCATCACTTAATAAAAAGTGATCTAGGTATTGATCATCTTCATGAGACAATGTTGTCTTCTCCTTCTCTATGACAGAATTATGAATTTGTATGCCTTATCTTTCTTCAGTACCTACAAACATACACAAAATTTCATATTTAAAAACATAAGGCTCTCTAGCCTCATTTGCTTCCTTTGTCAACACATCTTCATGTTGATTTGAACTCTCCACATAGCCCATGAGACTCTCAATAGGTCTCTCATCATCCTCATCAAGGAATAATCCATGCTCTGGTTCACATCAGTGAACTCCTTCCACTGCAAGTGACCTCTTTCCAAACTTAGCTCCTTTGAGTTTCTCCCTCTTCAACAAAGTACTCAACATGTGCTTCAAGATGTTCAAGTTTCTCCTTATCTTCCTTGAAAATAATTGCATCACATGCCACTTGACTCTTTTCTTTACATTCCATCGTTATATCTGGTTTTCCTCTATATTCCTCTATAAAATTTGTCCAATGTAACTAAATTGTATCCTTAACTTAGTGAATCATTTGTCAAGTTCCTCTTGAATCATCCTCTTTATGCCATTGTCCTTGGTACCTTCCTTTATTTGACTGTGGCTTCTTCCTAAACCTCTATAATGACCATTAGTAGTCATTGTCTTATTCTCTTCTCTTGTGAACTTATCCTAGTCCATATTGAGTTGCATCAAGCCTCTCTCTGTAGCAAGTTTCCTCTACCTACTAACTAAAAACCTCACCAATCTTCCTCTGAGCTATGGTATTTTGGTATCCACTGGTTCTCTCTCCTATAACCTTCTTGAGCAATCCTTTATTTTTAGGCTTCTGCACTCCTACTCACTCTCCCTTGAGAACATCAATTGTCTTCCTCACTTCCAATATTCAGATAGAAGTATCTACAACATCCTCTGCTGCAAGGTTCTACCACAATATTCTCTGTCACAACTCTACTGTTTGTTGGATGCTACCAATCCTTCTATGTTACTGGCTAATTAACACTGTTAATTAAAAATCCAAAGATTAAAAAATTCAACTCATACCTTCAATTTTGTCTAAGATCTTCTCTCCTCATTTAATGCACTTGAATGGAAAAATCCATGTCACATTGCCTCTTCAATTTATCATGCATCCATATGTGCATGCTCCCTTTGAATCAATGCATACTCTCTACTGCCATATCTACAATATATAAATTCTCTTGCCACTAAACTTATCTATGTTTTGTATCCCTTATAGAATTTCAAAGAGAATTAATTTTCTCTAGACCCCCTCAGGGATATCAGTACCCACAGGTGCATATTTATGATATGAAACTCTGCACAACTCTTATATCTTGAGCTATTCTTGACTCTTATATGGGCCCAAAATTCCCTCCTCTAACAGAGATTTGTAACACTTGGTTCACGCACCATTCCCCTTGATGCTTATCTCGTAGAAATTAAACCTCAAATAACTAAGTTCTTCTCTTCCTCTCAACCAATGCCTGTGACCAGTGCTTATCCACCTAAGTGCTCAAACATTGGTGCTAATCCCTTACGCGATCAGTCACTCGAAACCCTACACATATGTTTTGAGAACCTAATTTCTAGGCGCTATTTACATGTGACCAAGCACTGGAACCATGCGATATACATCTAGGTGCTTATCTAACTTTATACCACCAGATTCCTTTATCTTCGAACCCACTACAATAAGAGTCTGACCCAATGAGCTAAACCATATGCATGTTCGTATCCTGCGATCGATGCACACCGTTGATCAAACCTTTGTAATGGACAGTTGGATCAAAACCTCCTCGATAATGGACCATCATTGATACTATCATGATCAATGGTCTTGATGCTATCACCATTTGTTGTCTCTTGTGAGGATTCCCTTACGTCGACATGATGTATGTCGGAATCGAAATACCAGAAGGGTGCACACTCTAGACTTTTCCTTTTCTATCGGTGTCCAAGATCTGAAAGGATATAGACCATTGATCTCATAGATTAATAATGGTCACAATATCNAAAACCTTTCCATGGGGTCCTGTTACTGTGGAACCTTACCTCCACGTGTTTTTTCCTGAGTGAAGGTTCCTACGTCATCATGATGTTCACCATCACTTAAAACCAAAAACCTTTAAGTCCTTCAACACTATATTCTCCTGGTGTTCGCGGTCCGCTAGAATGAGGACTGTCGATCTGGATCTAGATCAAACAGTTACAATTTCAACCCTTACACATCCATCTATGGACTTTCTCAACCATATATCTAGCAACCTTGTCCCTAGATATAATATTTGTCACTGGTTCATTTTCCATGTGCACAAGTTTCTTTCCTTAACGTCCTTGCACTCTTTTTATTGGATCTCAATGTCATTTGTCGATATAACTCTAGAATCGATGGTCAGATCTCAACTCGTCACTGGACTACTCAATGTCGAGAATTCTAAATTTCACTCCACCTCGCTTTCTTCTGATCCATTAAGATTTAAGATCAAGTTTGTTCCCAGTAAATATTTGATGTCTCAGATCTCTCCTTCTGATATGCACATAATTATTTCCTTGATCATCCAATGATGAATTGGGATCATTTATCCCTGTGGTTGATCAACGATCAATGGCCCTTGTTCCTCCCGAATGCAATGAAGAGTTTCACTGGTTCTCGAAGGAATTTGATCTTGATTCCTTTTTTTTTGCACTCACGACCGCTGCACCTACACAACACTAGTTAGAAACCAGTCCAATTTGGACCTCAAATCACATCATGCTTCAATCTTATGTAATCATTCCCTAAGTCTCACTTTGACACAAAGAACCCACATAAATACACATAAATCAATTGATGCTTTTGTACATAAATAATACTAGGCCTTAGCCTTTCCTGGCTGGATTTACATTCAATCAGCCTTTTATTACCTCTAGGCCACACTCGGCCTTTTTCACACAGATTTCCCTCACTCACTCTAAACACACATCTACCTCTATTTCTCTCATGTTTCCCGTAGGCTTACAACATATACAAATATAGGATTGAACCTGAATTCGGTTCATATCCTCAATCTACTCCTAAGATATCCATAATATCCTCAAGAGATCTCTTTAGGATATCTTCCATACCTCAATCCTTCGAGATATGCTATCATAGGAAGATTCGATTAGATCTTAATCACTTAATTAGACAAACCCTATCCTATGCATTATTTATAGAACATAGGAAATTACAACAATTCTAGCTTTAGGAACCCACTCCCTTGGTAAATGTAAAGACCTATAGGCCTAATAAAAGGTGTTTGGTTTTGGAGGCATAATGCTCGTGCATCAATTGTCAATATCCTCTATTCTTTATTGATCTCTAAAAACTCATGGTCTTTGACTCTCATAATATGATACTATGTGTTGAGCACTTGAGCTCCCTCTATGCCAACTCAATAAAACAACAAGACCAACAATTCCTTTTGCACTTGTTTAAGCAATACTCAATGTATTTGCATGCTTAATGATTGAACAATCCTCTTTGTTAAAGTGTTGCACTTTAGGTTTTTCCATCCTTCTTCTTGCTATCAACATTGACTAACAAGATGAGATCTCCCACTGAAAGCATTATCTCTATGCTTGGTGGAATTGTCGTTTCCCAATGTTGGTATCCTATATGTGCTTTGTGGGTAGTATATTTGATCATTGTTGGACAATTATTCCTCTATGTGCATGGAAATATGACTTCCCTTCACAAGTAATAGAGTTTATTTTCTTTCTCAGTACAATAGAAAGGTTAATACCTCCTGATGAATGGTAAATTGAATTCCCTTCATAGTATCAGATTTACTTCCCTTCACCAATATTGGTATATTTGTAGATATTTATTCAAACACTACAACAAATGAAATGACCCTCAAGAGGAAATGAATCGACTTGTATATTTTGTCAATGAACAACACTCAACAATGTGTCATTAGTAAATAGGTATGAGGTTGTTGGAATTATACATTTATCTATTTTTTGGTTTCTTATAAACAGTTGTAGGGAACCCCTTAAAACACGGGTCACTTTTTTCATATAAGACAATTTCCATATAAACCAATCAAATATAAGCTAAACTATTCATTGAATGGATGTTGTTCCTTTACATGTTTTTAAGGAAATGAAAGTATTACCAAGTGTAATTTAAATAGACCTATTAATCACTTGCTTAACCTCAACACATAGCCATTAGAGAGGAGGTACAACCTACCAATGTTGCATAGGCCCAAGAAATGATGGATTGCTATGTATAGGCCCAAAAATGATGTGTACGACTTGTTGGTACATGTGTTTCCTACACCTTGTAGTCTTGTAGTGGAGTGGGTAATAATTGTTTGGTAATAGTAGGCAATAAATGCAGAGAAATAGTTTGGAATAAATGCAGAACAGTGGTAGGGAATAAATGCATAGAGATAGCAACAAAAAAATGCAAAGAAGTAACAAGGAATAAATGATGACTAGTGGTATGGAATAAATGGGGATCAATAATAGTCAATAAATGTAGTTGGCCAATTACTTGTTGGTGGTTTCTATTATGTAGAATTGGAAAAATCTAAATTGTTTATGGTTTTTTTATACTTGTTTATTCAGTGCTAGGGTTGGAGGAAAACAAAAAGTGAGTTTTGGCTTAATGTTACATTCTTTAAATTTCTATGGAATCCTTATGCTTCTAATAAACACTTTTGTTGAGCAAACAAATACTTTATAATGTAATTTAATTGTTTACTTGTTGAAAAATACATTTATTTTTCTTTAGAGTTTGGGGCTTTTCTCTTGGAAGGGTTTTCCCCAACAAATCGTCATCTAATGGTTATATGTTTTTGTTTTATTTATTAATGAAACCATATTTATTTAATTTATACAGATTCTTCTCTTATTGATTAGTGTAGGAAGTGTATTTCGCACCTCTACTTCCTTTCATTTGGTATGAGAGCTTCATCACCTTAGATCCAAGTTGTTAAGGACAACGTTTCTTTTATCTAATAGTTCTTTGAGTGGGAGCTAGTTTATAAGAAAATATTTTTGGAAGGAAATGGAGAGCATGCCTAGATTAGAAATGGATAATTTTAATGGCACTAACTTTGTGTTGTGGAAGTTCGAGATGGATAATTTGCTTATAGACCGATATATATGGGTTGCAATATCTAGAACCAGATCCAATGGTATGAACGATGAAGAGTGGGTGGTGTTGGCGAGAAAGGAAATAATCCTTATAAATATTTGTTTGGTTGATTTGGTATAATTGGACTTTTCTGAAGAAAAATATAGAACAACTCTTTGGAATATTTTTGGGGATTTGTATCAAGCTAAATTCCATGTTAATAAACGTTTTTTGTGGAAAAAGTTATTTTCGTTGAGAATGGACGCTAGTAATTTTTCACTTGAGCACTTGAATGTATTTAATACTACTGTGACCTAGTTGATCTCAATTGGAGTGAATATGGATGATGAGGATCACTTAGTTTTCTTTTCCAAATTCATGAGATGACCTAGTAATGGCCATTGGAAGCATTGTGGAGACATTGGTGCTTGATGAGGTCGTAGCTACTTTACTCTTAGAGGAGGTGAGGAAAAAATATTATAAATCCACCAATGAGGCATTAGTTATTCATGGAAGTTCGAAGGAGAAAAGAAAAGATAGAGAAAGAGGTAGATCCAAATCCCATGGGAGACATAAGTCTCCTAGAAAGTCCAAGGCAAAATGTTGGAACTATGGAAATATTGGGCATTTTAGAAGAGACTACAAGGAAGAGAAAAAAAAGAATAAGAAGGAAAACAATGATTCTAATGATGGTTTTGAAAAATATTTTCAAGAGGATGATGGAGATTCCTTTGTTGCAACTTTTGTAACCCAGGAAGGCCAGAGTGCATGGATAATAGACTTTGAAGATTTCTTCCATATGGATTTCCATCGACATTGATTTTTAGTGTATGAGAAAAATGACAGTGGGATGGTATACCATGGTAATGACTCCCCTCTCAATGTAGTTGGCCATGGTAGAGTTGTGATTAGATTCCCTAATGGAAGAGTAAAGGATACTTTTGTAGTTTTCACATTCTAAGTCTGGCATGAAACTTACTATCAATAAGAACACTTAAGAATGTGGGTTTGGAAGTTGTTTTCTCTTTAAAAGGGGTGTAAAATGGTCCAAGGAGATATGGTTCTCAATAATGGTGTTCATGTGGGAACTTTGTTATAACTTGATGCATGCACTACTTAGTGTAATAGTTCTTTGATTTCTGCAATATAGAGATCTATAGAATCTACACCTTCATAATTAGAACCTACATCTACTTTTGATGGTCATTCTTTCTAGGTACCTAAACAAGATCTTGCTTCAAAAACTAACTTACTTGCAAAGAAGACAATGTTATTGCACCAAATATTGGGCCATATAGGTGAGAAGGGCCTACAATCCTTGTAAAAAAGAACTTGTCAATGGATTGAATGATTGACCTCTTGAACTTGATTTTTTCGTGCATTTCATATATGGAAAAAATATTCGTGTTCAATTTTATTATAGTTCTCACAAGCCTTGTGGGTTGTTGGACTTAATTCATTCTGATTTATTTGGTCTAGTTAAAGTTCCTACAATTTCTAAGGCTTTGTATTATGTGTCATTCATTGATGATTATTGTAGAAGAAAATGGGTACATTTTCTTAGAACCAAATATGGCGTTTTTAGTCAGTTTAAGGAGTTTAAATCTCTCTTGGAAAATCAAACTAGTAGGAGTGCAGAGTTTGATAAGTTTTGTAAGGAGAATGATATTGAAATACATAAGACAAATATACCCCTCAACATAATGGAGTTATAGAACAAATAAATAGAATGTTGATGGAGAGAGACATGAGTATTCTTAGTGGATATGGATTAGAGAATAAGTTTTGGGTAGAAGTAGTTTCTACGACATGTTAATTGATTAACATGTCTCTCACATTATCTCTTGTGAATAAGAACACTACAGAGGTTTAGATAGGAAATAATCTCTCACTTCAACATATTTGTTTTTTGTTGTTGTAAGGAATATGCTCATATGCCTAAGGAGAAGTGGTTGAAGTTGGATAACAAGAATGTGAAATGTATCTTCATCGGCTATGGAATTTGTGTGAAAGGGTACAAACATTTGGATCTTGTGATAGGGAAAGTTTTGTATAGTATGAATGTTATTTTTAGAGAAGTTAATCCTTATCCCATAGTGGTGCAACTACAAGAGGATGAGAAGAAGTTAGTGGTTCTGCTACCACCCAAGACCTTGAAATCTAGACCAAAAAATGAAAAAACAAGTTCATGAATGAGGAGAGTTTAGAGAGTTTAGAAGAGGAGGAAGAAACCCCACCACAAAATTTGAGGAAGTCCACTTGGAAAACAAGGGAACCAAACATGTATAATTATAGTCCATATGATTTCATATGTATATTTTATTTATTTTCTAATACTGATAACCGTAAAGCTATGAAAGAGGCAATGGAGAGGGAAGATAAAGAGTCATGGAGATTAACCATGGATTAGGAAATGGACACACCTAGAAATAATGATACATGGGATTTGGTACCATTGTTTGATGGAAAGAAACCCATTGGATGTAAATGAGTATTCTAGAAGAAGATCAATTTAGATGGAAATTTTTAAAAGGATAAGGTAAGGTTGGTTTAAAAAGAATATTTCCAGGTTGATGGGATGGACTTTGGTGAGATCTTTTCATAGCTACTTAGTTAACATCTATTAGGTTCCTATTATATGTAGCAATTTTTTTTAATTTAGATATAGAATAGATGAATGTGAAAAAAGGATTCCTACATGGTGACTTGAAGGAGGATATTATATGACACAACCAGAGTACTATGTTGAAAAATGTAAAGAGTCATTGCTTTACAAATTAAAAAAAATATTTATATGGTCTTAAACAATCTCCTAGAATGAGGTACCAAAAGTTTGATTATTTTGTGGTGGGATTGGGATTTCTGAGATCCAAATCAAATAACTATGGATATTATAAACATGCTAATCGACATTTCCTTGTTATCACTCTATATATGTAGATGATATGTGAATTTTTGGTAACGATAAGAATGTGATTCATGATTTGAGGTATCATATTTCAACACAATTTGATATGAAAGACTTAGGGGTTGAAAAATATATATTAGGAATGCAGATTAGGAGATACAAAGAAAAAATAAATCTTTGGTTGAGACAAAGTATGTATATAAACTCTATGCTACAATGTTTTCGCATGGAAGATTGTAGACCATCAAGTGTTCCAATATTTGTGGGACTTAATATTTTAGTTGAGAAGTTCCTAAAAACACCCATAGAGATGGAGGATATAGATTATATTCCTTATTATAGTGCAGTTGGTAGTTTTATGTATGCTATGGTATATACTAGACTAGACATTCCCAAGCATTAGGATTCTTATATCTATTCATGGCTAATCCTATACATGAAAATTGGGTTGCAGTGAAGACTGCATTTAGGTATTTGCAAAGTATTTATTAACATTCCATTTTCTATCATTGTGATGTTTTATGGGACCCACACTTGGTGGATATATAGGATTATGTGGATTTTGACTGAGAATGGAGATGTAGATAGAAGGAACCTACAAGTGGATATGTGTTTTGATTCAAGATTGTTTGGTGCAAAAATAAGTTGGATGAGAAAGAGACATATTGTGGTCACTTTGTCCATTGTAGAGGTAGATTATATGGAAGCTATCCATGCCAGTAAGGAGGCCTTTTGTCTTATGAAATTATGTTTAAAAGTAGGGATAATCCAGATATTTATTATAGTTCAATATGATAGTAATAGTTCCCTTTTTCTGGATAAGAACCCAACCTTTCATGCGAAGACAAATAATATAGATATCTAAAGCTATTATGTTAGGGACATGGTAGAGGATGGAAATACGATACTAGAGAAAGTTGAAACTTTGTATAATGTTGTAGATGCATTGACGAAACCAGTGATCCATGTAGATACTAGTGGCCAACCACCAATTCAACTAATTCACAATGGTTCAACATCTTCAGAGTTTTTCTACGGTTTTTTTGGTCCCAAACTTCTAGGGCCATTTTGAGGCCCTATTACCATGTTTCTTGCAATATCTATATGTGTTTCTTTGTTATATATGTTCCTTCATGTTGTTCTGAATATAATCCGGATTAGTGGTATCAAAGAAGTCTAGTGTTTTTTGCTTCTTAGTGCATGTACCCGATGAGGTCAAGGTATAGAGAGTTGGGTCCCGAGTTAGTTTTTCATTAGGAAAACCACTCTCACTAGCCCAAGTGGCCTCCCATGGCGGAATAAAAGAGACATGATGGAGTAGGATATCCTATCAAAATATTGCTTGAGGAATCCCTTACACAATAGAGGAATGAGATGATGGATAATGTTTCTTAGATCCTTCAACGACTGCCAACAACGATGGAGACACCTTCAACCAACAATCAATTTGGAGGTGTGACACCCTTCAAAGTACAAGTTAACTTTGATATTCCTTTATTTGAAGGCCATAAAGACGTCGATGCTTTGAAAAATTGGTTAAGTCTGTTAGAGGGTTATTTCTCTATCTAAAAGTTTTCTAACAGTGCAAAGATCACTTTTGTGCTCCTTCAAGCTCTTCCCTATGTCAGATATGGGTGAGAAACTTACTATGACAAACATGTCAGAGATGAGCCTACAATGTTTGGGCCAAAACCCACTTGAGAATATTTTTTCGATGCCCTTAAGGAGAAATACTACCCTATTGTAAACTATGATGACCACTACATGAGATGGAAAACTCTGCATCATGAGAGAAACCGGAGGGTGCCTAAGTACACCAGCATCTTCCATACCTTGTGGACAAAGTCAGGTATTAAAGTATCTGAGAAAAACTTGGTATTGAAGTATTGTAGTGTCCTACATAGGTACATCCAAAAATATATGGAGTTCCTGGACATATCCTCAGTGGTAGTTTCTTACCGATATGTTGTCAAGATCGAGGAAAATTTCAAGAAAAATAATAAGAGGGATTTAAGCTCTACAAACCCATTGCAAGAGAAAGACAGTAAAGGTAGCCCTAACTTCCAAAGAAAAGGACATAGTAAGGATGGCCAACCTAAGGAAAATTGGACCAAGGCACCAATAAAGAACGGTAACGGGAAGTCAAAGAAGGACACTGGAAAGTGTTGTGAGTTCCATGAAATACCTTAGTACAACACTAATGAATGTCTCTCCAAACAATCATTGTTGATTGAGACGAAAGCCTCATAGTTATATGTCGACTCAGACTCTGATTCATAACTGAATAAGGGAAAATGAATCATTGGAACAAAACCCAATTTCATCATTGCTACCACAAAAGTCCAGTGATAAGAACCAAAGGAGCCTGAATAAGGAGAGCGCCTCTTCCACTCACAGATGTGGGTGAAGGGTACTTCCATCCATTTCATTTTTATAGAGATATCTAGAAGAACCTGATATCAAAAAAGGTCTTCAATAGGTTGAACCTAAAAACAATGTTGCATCCTCAACCATACACCATCGGTTGGCTCAGCTAGGGATGAGACATCCACGTCAACCAAAAATGTCACCTATAGTATGACATCAAACCCTTCAAAGATAAGTTATTTTGTGATGTTTCCCCCCTTGAAGTTCGTGATGTTCTTTTAGGCCAACCATATATGTGTAAGTGTCATGTTTTTTTATGAATCTAGGCCCCATAGTGTCATCATTACTTTGGGAGTTCAACTCTACAGAGTACTAGAGGCATCCCCAACTACTGTGGTCTCTTTGATATCTAGGAAGAAATGCTGAAAGATGGTTTCTCATACCGAGATGTTTTTCCTCTTTATGGTCTGGTCAGAAGGTGAAGGAAATGTCATTGCAACCGCCAAAACCTTTACACAAGGTCTCTCTACACAACAACAATAGGTGGACAAGGTAATATAAGAGCACAAAGACATATTTTTCTCACCTAGTGGGGTGCCTTTGCATTGTTAGGTAAAGCACTTAATTGATTTGACACTCTGTTCTCCTATGCCTAACAACCCTGTATACATGCGTTGTGTTATGGAGAATGAATAAATAAAAAATCAGATCCAAGAACTAATTCTAAAGGGCCACATTAGACAAAGATCCTTACCCCGAGGGATCCCACTTTTTCTGGTACAGAAGAAGGGTGGGACATGGTGAATTTGTATTGATTACATATCCTTGAACAAGATCACAATAAAAAATCAATACCCCATCCCCCAGATCAATGATCTTCTTGATCAGCTCAAAGGAGCTAAATTTTTCACTAAGATTGATATGAAGTCAGGCTACCACTAGGTGTCCATCGAGAAAATTTATGTATGGAAGAAAAACTTTAGGTATAAAGAAGGTCTCTTTGAGTGGTTTGTCATGCCTTTTGGCTCAAATAATTCCATGGCCACATTCATGCAGATGATGGATGATATATTGTGGTCATTCACAAATTCCTTTTTGGTCGTATATATGGATGACATCCTCATCTTTAGAAAAACATAGGAGGAACATTTGAAGGACATTCAACGGGTTTTGGGCACCCTGTGACAACACAAGTTATATGCCAATTTGGAGAAGTGTTCCTTTGACATGTAGATAACCCAATATTTGGGATACATCATAGATGAATAGTGTCTACATGTGAATCTATCTAGATCCAACTCATCTACAATTTTCCATCCTTGAAGACACTGATTAATCTTCACAGCTTCTTGGGCCTCACCATCTTCTACCGTAGTTTTTTTTTGGGGATCTCTCATATCACTTGGGCCCTAAGACAAGTGACCAAGGGTGGAGTGAAGGAAAAACAAAATTGGGCTGCACCCCAACAAAAATCATTTGAGGATTTGAAATTCTACTTCTACTCAACACCAATACTTATTATTCCAAACATGCAACAACCATTTTATATTGAGACATATTCTTTTGATAATGCTATTGGTGCATTCCTAGCTTAGCATGGGCATCCAATGGAATATCATAGAGAAACACTATCTGATGTTGTTCACAAATGCCCCACCCATGAAAAAGAGATGTACTCCATTGTTCATGCGTGTCTACAATGGAAGAATTACATTCTAGGGAAGGAAATGATCATATACACTGATCATAGGCCTCTGCAATTCATGCAAACATAGGTAAAGTTACAGAATGACCACCATCAAAAGTGGTCCACGTGCCGAAAATAGTTTCACTTGAACATCAAGCACAAGAATGGAAACACCAACCATGTCGTAGACTGCCTCATTTGATCCCCTGCTGCGGTGCTAACCACAGTTCTTAACTCCTGTGGGAATGAGACATCTAGGTGGTCATGATTCTACAATAATGACTCTAACTTTACTGCTCCCTATTAGAAATTGAGCATAAGAAAACTAGTTCTAGACTTTCATCTCTAGGATGGAATGTTATGCCATTTGATCCATCTATGTGTTCCTTCAAGAGAGCGTGCAAATTGTATTTGGGAATCCCATTACAGTTAGGAGTGTTGCGCCTTTTTTGTCACCTAAATGAGCAAAACATAGGTGCTTACAAGCTTAGTTGGGTTAGCTAAGCAAGACAACTGTAAAGGAAAAGGGTTAGAGAAAGAAATATAAAAGACTAAGCTAAGAATTAAACTAAGAAATAAAAGAACAACTAAACTATTGAGCATAAGGACATAAGAACATAAAAACAATAAGACTCATGTCACCAATGGCAAGGATTGTATTAGTGAAAGAAAACACCAAGAAGAAAGAGGACTTTGGGTCCCTTCTTCCTCCAAGAGAGGGCTCTTGAACCCCCAAAACTATGCTCTTCTTACAACTTTGAATGAAATGGTGAAAGAATCCCAAGCTAATCCACTCAAGAGGTGAGATGGATTTCCCAATGTAATGGTGCTAGTATTCTCTTGATGAGAATAGATGATTCCTCAAGAGAATAACAACAACATAAATTTTCTAATGAATTCCTTGAAAATGAAGTGCACCCATGGCCTTGTTTTATATCACCTCTTTGAGGTATTGTGCAACCAGCTTGTAGTGTGAAGAGAGGCTATTTAGGGAATTTTTTGGTCTTTGACCAGCCACCCATTCGGATCCAGTCGATATTTGGGTGTCAAATCAACTTGGAAGCTAAAACATAAGTGGGTGGGAGGCCAACCAATCTCATAAATGCACTGCTCTCAGATGTGCATGGATTTTAGCGACTACAGTCACGCATCGGGTGCATGTGCGCATTCCGTGCGTCTCTAGTTCGCGCATGTGCGCGCGCGCCCTATTTATTCATAACACATCTTAATTTAATAACTAGTTGTATAGTTTTGGACCTTTTAAAATGCTTTTGTGGTAATGTTGGTCCGTGGGTGACCTCATAAATGTTTGACGATGTTGGATTCTTGTAACCATTTGCAGACGAAATTTCAGTGATAACAGATGCCCCTTGATGGATGAGGCTAGGAGCATATGTATAGCAAAAATTCATCAATGTTTCTTCTACTGAGAGTGTCGTTGTAAGAGAGAGCGATAGTGAGAGTGTTGAGAGACACCTGTTGGAGGGAGAAAGGAACCTATAGGACCCAACCTTCCATAAGGTGTGGAAAAATAAAGTGTGTACAAACGAGGCGGGCATGCCCCATGCTTGTGTTATGGAACTCAAAAAATAATGGTTTTGTATAGTAACGGAAAATGTGTGTTGATGTAGATCACTGCAGCGTCCTCAAGGGAGGTTTTGATAAACGCAGAGGACAAGTCAGATGAGGAACATAATCTGAACAATAGGCAAGGATACCTGTAAGAAGTATCATGGATGTTGTGGGCATTGATAGCCCAGCCAAGGGTCTTCGACGAATATAAGAAACAACTGCAATAGTCGAAAAGTAAGACCCACCGTAACATGAGAAAGTGTTGAAGTCGAATGTTACGGGGGTCAACGACAGCAGGGAGCAATTGTGGTTCTCCCTGTGCCGTCTGAGACTACTCATTGGAAAGGTAATGAGAGTCAAGATACTATCGCCCTTCTAGAAATTGTGCTGATGTCGACAAAAAGGGGGACGCGACGCCAGGTGAGGTTAGGAACTGAGGAGGTACACGGACGAAGTCAAGATTTATGAAGACTCAAGACTGCCTTTGGTTGGGGGTATGTGCAAAGTATAAGTGGCCACAACCGTTCGACTAGGTCGAGTGTCAGGGGGACAACAAGACATGGGATAAGTTGTGCCAGAGGTGGGACAAAGTGGACAAACTCAGAGAGTATAGGTAAGTGGCCGATGGTATACTCAGAGTATATGGATGATGTCAATAGGAATAGATGATAAGGAGGGCCCCAGCCAAGGGCGACATGGGTTGCGTTTGCCAAAAAATGGAAGAAGGTCGTCAAAGGTGATGACAAAAAGATATGTAAATGTTGGAAACAAAGGCTTTTTACAATTGATAAAGAATAATTTGGGATGAGTGTACAAACACAGAAACGAGTGCCCCAATGTAATATGGTTGAGCCGGTGAGGGTGCAATTGCTTGGAGAACTAGTGGAGGTTGGGGGCCCCATGGGTGGGTTTCTGTATGAGGTAGATGAAATGGAGGGAAATTTGCGGATGGGAAAACTGATTGTGGATGAAATGGAGGGTTAATGAGACTGTGGAGATGCAATTAAAATAGAACTGTGAAGAGATAATCTAGGAGTCTTTTGGGAAAGATAGCAAAATGAGGAGAAGAAGTATGTGGCTGATTCACGACATGATGTAAGACTATCAGGACTCCCATCCCTAAAGTGTTTGAAAAACAGCATGAGTGTCAAAGTGCCAAAGGGTGCTATGAATGGGAAAACTCATGTGGGGGAGAGTGCTACCGGGTGACAGTACCAAAAATGCAATGGAGGTGTCGGTACTGCAGAGCCAGAGATGGGGATCCTAGAGGGAAATTTCAGAGGGTGTGACTGGAAATGCAATTGAGATTCATGAGGGAATGATTAGATGTCAAAGGGGTTGCGTTGATGTAGGATGAACAAGTACCTACACACATGAAAACCAAATACCCGACGTGAACAATATCTGAAGAGAATCGAACATATATGCAGTTATTTGATAATGTTGAACATGAGCATGCGTACCTGAATGGGGTATGAAAAAAATGGCACCCCGAGGGATAAGGATAAAAAATGGCTCGGGGACTGTCTTGGTGTAGATGATGAGATGTTGATCCCATGGCTAAATACGGATCGAAAAACGGACGCCCGGAGCTCCCAGAATGGTGTTTGGAAGTTTGGCGGAAAGACCTATATATAGCTGTGGGGCCCATATTGCCACCTCATTTGTACTTGCTGCCAGAGTGACTGGATGAGAGGTATTTAAAGGAGATTTAGAGATTTTGGGAGAACGAAGTAGCTGATTCAGGACCAGCGAGCTTCAGGTTAGTAGTCTGATCGTCCTACATAGAAGTAGGTTTTCAATTTGTGGGAAGGGCCTGTACGGAGGGCCGTACAGGGGTTTTTATGGGTGTGGTCCCCCTAGTGTGCGGGCAATCCAGAAATATGCATGCATGAGTGCGTGCCTGTGATCCGTATCACTCCTGCATAGATGCGCACGTAAAGAGAGCAAAGGTGTGCATGGTATGCGCGCTTGTCTGCTACATAGATGCGCATGTGTAGCCTTTGATCTGTATCACCCACGCACAAATGTGCATGTAAAGCAAGAAAAGGTGCACATGGTATGTGTGCCTATTTGCTACATA
>JASDQU010372556.1:58-13827 GCA_032191745.1 Picea mariana
GTTGTCCAATGCTCCTTCCCTAGTTTTGACATATACCTGCTCAAAACTCCCACTGCATGTGCAATGTTCGGTCTAGTACAAACCATTGCATACATCAAACTGACGACTGCACTCGCATATGGAACATGAGACATGTCCTCCTCTTCTTCATATTGCAGAGGTTTAATATGCAGGAATGTAAACTTGGAGTGGATGTTTGCTTGGTAGTTCATCCACTGGTGATGAGGAAGAGAATGTGGCTCTTGCAGCTAGAGGCAAGAGAAGGTCCAAGAAGGGTTCCAAGGGAGGGAACAAGAAGAAATGTGAAGGGGAGAAAGACATGATCAAATTCAAGTGCTTTGCTTGCCATCAGTTTGGGAAGTATGCTGGTGTTGGCATAGGGGCAGAACCAGGGTTCAATTCTCAAGAGTGCACCAACAAAACCCTAACTATCGGCCCTTTCGACAACACCTGCAAAGCAGATGAAGTGTCACCCGAGGTAGAGGTAGGAGTGGTTGCAGGAATCAGGCATCTGCAACCTTAGTTGGGACATAGATATTTGATCACAAACTTAGCGCAACACTTGGAATCACCAGTTACTTAGAATTAGCTTTTATCTCAGTTCGCAGGTAACATAGAGCCTCGCAGTAGGTTCTTAGATCTAGGATAACTCAGTATTTAGCTATACAAGATGGTTAGATTCAATATATCAAGCACTAAGCATATCATACATCAGATCTAACATGCATTCATATCTCATAAGCACAAAGCATCAATAGATATATCTAAACACATCAAATCCCTTAGCAAGGAGAGAAATACGAACACATCAACACAACACACAGAGTTATCGTGGTTCACCCCCACCCTGGGGCTACGTCCATAAAGTCTTCTTATTTATTATCTCGGCCAAGCAGTTACAGAACAGAACTTCAACAGTCCTGACTTCACACAGGATAAAATATCTACACAGCTCGCTAGATCCTTCTTCCTTGCATTAAAAGTACAGAGGCTTCTACAATATCTTGCACAAAGCCTCTTACAAGATGCACAGAGCATTTACGGTCATTATCAACACTTATCACACTTACAATTCTACGATCACATAGATCCATCTTATCACCGTCTCATACTTACTTCATCTATACATCTGTTTATACATACAAAAGTGGGCCTAAACATGGGTAAACCCATGGGATGACATCCCTTTTCCCATTACATTATCCAAAATCCCTAAAGGGACCCAAAAATAGTTCTAGCTCCCTTAATTTTTGCTTCACACTGCGCTCCATCTTTGACAAGCTATCGAAGTCCCAAAAATGGTCAATTATGACCAAGTGTTCTTTAAAACTTGGTCAAGGGCCAACAGGACCCCAACACTCACCTGTGACTCATTCTGAGTCACTTTGGTCTAATCAACTCCACCTCGAATGCCTCGAGCTTGGGCCAATAGCTGGACAGTTTCCTAATAAGAAGAAGAAACACGTTGTAGCTTCAGTGGAGGTGGAGGAGTTTACTCACAGGTTCGAGAAGGAGTATTATTTGACTGTTTACCTCTCATCTAGAGCATATTCCACTTGTATTTGGTACATTAACAGTGGTGCCTCCTGCCATATGACAAGAGTTTGTGAGTAATTTATTGAGTAAGTGGTACTTTATATGACCAGGAGGTGGTACTTGGAGATGACTAAGTGGTTAGAGCAGTTGGGTTTGGGACTGTATCATTTTAGAGGAAGTATCTACCACCCATGTTGTTGAGTGATGTCTTATATGTTCCTGCACTGAAGAAGAACTTGGTGTCAGTTTCCACTATTGATGATAGGGGGCATGAGGTATTGTTCCATTATGGGTAGGTTCTCTTGTATCCTAAGGGATCTCCAGTCACTTCGACCAAAGTGATTGGTATTCGACATGAGAACTTTACAATCTCATGTTTCATCCTTTGAGAGCATTGCTTCATGGGACCAACACTAGTGACCTTTGTGAGCTATGGCATGATGGCCCACTTGCATCATGGGGCACTGATGATTTTGATATAGATTGTGTCTGGAGTGCCAGAGTTCAGTACAGAACACCAGGAGGTGTGAAAGGGGTGTGCTCTTGGGAAGTACACCAAGACTTCTTTTCCAAGTAGTGATAGTAGAGAAAATGGTATCCTTGATCTGATTCATACTGATGTGTGTGGTCCTATGTCTTCTACATATTTGAATGGGTTCTTGTATTATGTCTCTTTCATTGATGACTTCTCATGAAAGTATTGGATTTTATTCATGAATACCAAAGGACAGGTCTTCTAGTGGTTCTAAGAGTTCAAATATCTTGGGGAGAACTAGATAGGGAAGAAACTCAAAGTGTTTAGATCTAAAAATGGGGTTTAGTATACCTCCAATGAGTTCAGTGAATTTTGTGCCTGAGATGGCATCAAGAGAGAGTTGAAAATTCCATACAACCCATAACAGAATGGGGTCGTTGAGCGGAAGAAAAGGGCTATTGTCGAGGCTGTGAGAGACATGTTACATGATCAGGGAATACCACTTTTTCTTTGGGTTGAAGCTTGCAACATTGCATTTTATTTGTAGAATAGGAGTCCACACAGAGTCTTGGGGGATAAGACTCTTGAGGAGGATTTCTTTGGGAAGAAGCCTGATGTTGTGAAATTTAGGATTTGGGTGCCTTACATATTCACATGTCCCTTATGAGAAGAGGAAAAAGCTATAACCCATGATAGAGAAGGGGATATTTGTTGGGTATAGAAATAATTCAATGTATTTCTGCATATGCATCCCTTCCTTAAGGAAGACATTTTTGAGAAGGGATGTGAGATTTGAGGAGGATGGATCCTTTAGGAATTCATGAGGGATTGAGAGGGGTGAGAATTAATCACTTGATATTCATGTGAGTCCACAATAGATTTCAGTGACATAGAGTTAAGTTCCACCAGTTTCTATGATGAATGGACCACAGGTTACAGGGCCACAGGTTTCAGGATCACATGTTACTAGTCCATAGGTTTCAGGATTGAGTTCTCTAGATTCCACTTTAGGTTCACATTCTTTAGGTGATGGGGTTGAGCAGGGAGAGTCCCCTCCACAGGACACTACTTCATAGAGGAGGAAGCCTAAGTGGCTTCAGGATGCTTTGAGGGAGGAAAATGGTTCAGTGGGGAATCCCAGAAAGGATGTGAGGGAGAGTAAACCTCTAGAGAGGTTTTGTAGCTATCTTGCGATGGTGAGAAGCATCAGAGAGTCTAAGCCTTCAAAATTTGAGGAGGTAGTTGATTGGGAGGTTTGGAGAGATTACATGATGGAAATGTACAATTCCATCATGAAGAATGATATTTTGGCGGTGGTTCGTAGACCTGAGGGGAAGTCAGTGGTGAATTCCAAGTGGTTGTACAAAATAAAGTATGATGTTGATGGGAGCATTGAGAAGTACAAGGCTTGGTTCATGGCTCAGGGATTCTCATAGGTAGAGGGAGTTGATTATGATGAGACCTTTTCTCCAATAGCTAGATGCATCTTGATCAGGGCAGGGACCTCCATTGTAGTAGAGATGGGTTTGAAAATCCATCACATGGATGTGAAGACCACATTTCTGAATGGTCTCATTGAGGAGGAGGTTTATATTGAGAAGCCACCTGAATTTGAGGTGCATTGGAGTGATTCTCATGTATGAAGACTGAATAAGGCCTTGTATGGGATGAAGTGAGCTGCTAGAGCTTGGTACTCTAGGATAAACACATACTTGCAACATATGGATTTCATGAAGAGTGAGGCGGATGCCAACCTGTACTTCATTGTGGTTGGAGGTGATCCTCTCATTATTGTGCTATATGTGGATGCTCTCTTTATTATAGGGGTTGAGAGACTCATAGTTGGTTGTAAGGAGAGCCTTGCTTCAGAATTTGAGATGAAAGACATTGGTTTGATGCAATACTTCTTGGGGTTGGAGGTTTGGTGGGAGGATGGACATATCTTTCTGAGACAGGGTAGATATGCGAATGAGATTCTGAGGAGATTCTGGGTGGAGGATTGTAGATTAATGCCCACACTTATGACAACCATATGGAAGAAGTTACATTCTTCTGAGATAGAGTTGGTTGATCCCACATTATATCGTTAGTTGATTGGTTCGTTGATGTATCTGGTCAACACAAGACCAGATATTTGTTTTTTTGTTAACTCTCTTAGTCGGTTTATGGTGGAGACTTAGAGAGTACATTAGATTGTAGCAAAACATGTGCTCAGGTATCTTAAGGGTACGGTGTCTTTTGGCATGAACTATGAGAGAGCGGATGGAGTTTGGTTGATTGGCTATTTAGATTCAGATTGGGTAGGATGTGTCGGTGATAGGAAGAGTACCTCAAATTGTTTCTTTAGATTGGGCTCAACAGTGGTGTCTTGGTTTAGTCGAAAGAAAAATTCAGTGGCTTTGAGTTCTGCTGATTCTGAGTACATGGTATCTAGTCAGGCTATTTGTGAGGCCATTTAGCTTTGCAAGTTGCTAGTTGGATTATTTGATGTGGAGATGATACCCATGATGATCTACTATGACAATTACAGTTTCATTAAACTCTATGAGAATACATTTTTCCATGACAGGTCTAAAAACATTGAGCTTAGATATCACTTCATCCGGAACCATGTTCAGAGGGGAAAAATTGAGCTAAAATATGTTTCCACTGATGAGGAGATGGCGGACATACTCAAAATATCTTTGTGGAAAGGAAATATTGTGCCTTTTGTTGGATTACTAAGAGGGGGGGTGAATCAGTAATAGAGCAATTCAATACTTTTTAACCACAAAATGCAAGTGTTATATCAATGTAACATTATCATCCAATAGTTGCAGAGTAAATAAACAATGAACAAATGAGCAATCATACACATACATAGTACACCGGTGTTTTTATGTGGAAACCTAAAGCAGGAGAAAACCACAGAATGATTTTTCTTATAGGTCTTTAAGAATTACATTCACTGGAAGCACCAAATTCCTTTGTTTTTCAACTGCAACTGGAAGGAGGCTCCAAACCCCTAGTTTCTCAGGCTACAACCTGACAGAAGATCCAACTCACCAATTCTCTGACTACAACCAGAAGGAGGATACAACCCCCTATGTTCTCCGGCTACAACCGGAAGGTGGATACAACCACCTGTACTTGCCCCGTCCGACCACCCTGAAATATAAGTAGAATGATGGAACCATTGTCACACTATCACTGCAAGTTATACTGCTGTAAACTTGTACCAATCAACCTACACCAAACAACCTGTACCAATAATTTGTGCCAACATGTACCATACATCAACCTGTACCTCAACTTGTACCATAAATGAGTGCATCAACCATGAATCAAACCTCTACAAATAAAATGTCACAGTAACCTATCCAACCAACCTATCACAACAACCTGTCTCATCAATCTTATCAACCAAATAAGATCTACTCACCAAGATCAATCACCAAGAAAACTCTCAACCATATGCACAATATCACCGAGATGTGCATCAACCAAGCATATAAAACAAAAATCATAATCATCACCAAGATCAATATGTGCTAATAATATACCAAGAAAAGTATGCTACATCATCCATAAACCATGTGTCAACAATACTACTAATAAGTTCCCAACTATACACCTCATGTATGTGCCAACTCATCAACTATTTGTCTCAACCATGTACCCAACATGTACCTCAACAAAAATCCCCGATCAATTTCATCATCCAAATATGATCTGATCACATACACCTCAAACACTATACCATAAGTTTGTACCTCAAACCATGTGCTATAACCTCAGTATTATACAACCTCTATTTGTACCATTAACTTCAGCAACATACCTCAACCAAAATCTCTCAAACATGAACCAATACTAAACTTCAGTAGATCTGCCTCAGATCAACTCTAAAACAAGCCATAGACTCCCAAGAGGGCATCCAACATATTTACAAGGAAAATCCTCAACTTTATTCATAAATTCAACACTACACATATGAGAACCATACCTTTTTCTCTTCTTGTAGCGATCTGTTTCCACGGTTTTGTTGCCGCAAATCCACTGCCGTGATTTTTTTGCCACACTTTTTCTGCTGTGGTTTTTCTGCCGCACATTTCCTGTTGTGATTTTTTTTCCGCACTTTATCTTCCACAATTTTTCTGCCGCACTTTTTCTGTCGCACTTTTCCTGCCGCACTTTTTCTTTTGCACTTTTCCTGCCGCACTTTTTCTTCCACAATTTTCCTGTAGCACTTTTCCTACTGCACTTTTTCTTCCACACTTTTCCTGCCTCACTTTTTTTGTCTCACTTTTTCTGCCACACTTTTTCTGCCGCACTTTTCCTACCACTCTTTTTCTGTCGCACTTTTTCTGCTGCAATTTTTCTCTATCAATAATACCTACCCAAATAGCCTTTCAAAAAAATAGAAATTAGATGATATTCAAGTGTGATTTGAATGATATACCCTTGCCTCTTATTTATACTTTTATGTAGATTCCTCAAAGGGTTACCTTCTAACCATCTTAACCCACTTTTCTTATTTTAGGGTTAACCCACTTATAACCACTTGTCCACTTAACTTAACCACTTTCCATAATTAGTAAGTTCTCTATTAACTTTATTATTTAAATAATTTCTTTTGCATCTTCTTTGACTTATACTACAGTCATCACTTCACTTTATTATTTAAATAATTTATTCATTGCAAACACTTTGACTACTTTGACATTTTGGGGCTTCTAGATGACTCATGAGGGTTCTCCAACTTCACATGGCCATAACTATCTAACCGTGAGGAGTTATGTGACGTTCCACTTACCACTAAAAATGGCATGACATTTAATATCCATATAGAATAGTTTTACTTGAAAATATATCAAAACTCATACCATTATCCATAAAAAAAAACTTGGGTCCATTACCCAAACCTTTGTGATACTAGAATTCACTACCAAAATTTCTTCAAGGGTTTACATCAATGACAACCAACCCAAATAATCAACAATCTCCCCCTTTGGCATTGATGGAAACACTCTGATGCAATACTGAAGTCATATCACTCATGCTCCCCTTGTGACCATCGCTCCCCCTAGAAACATGGCTCTGTGTTCTGCATCCGATAAATCTATCTCCCTTTGTCATCAATGGAAAAGGTATATTTCTATCCAGGGCTGCTCCCCCTAACTAAATTGTCCATGGGGATACTCCCCCTGACTGAACTCTTCCTAAAACTGATCTCCCGACCTGAATTGAACTCTTTATGGTGCTTCCTCATGTAAATCTAAGACATATAAGATAAGAATTCAAAAGCATTCATTTTAGAGTAGAAATTACTTTGAGTCTCTAGCGAAGATACTCAAGGGATTCCCGTGGAATCAGTTTTGTAAACTTGTATGCCACTTGTTCTTTTGTGCCCACATATTCAACTTTGATGTTCTTCTCTGCAACTTGTTCCCATAGAAAGTGATACTTGATTGGAATGTTCTTCGTCTTGGAGTGCATCATGGGGTTTTTTGAGATATTGATGGTTCTTGCATTATCACAATAGATTGGAATGGGATCATCATACTGAACCTGTATATCTGTTAGAGTTTGTTTCATCCATAGAACCTGTGTACAACATGTTTCTTCTGCAATATACTTTGCTTCAGTTGTAGATAAGGATACTGATGATTGTTTCTTTCTTAGCCATGATACTAAACACTCACCCAAGTAGAATGTTTCTCCACCGGTGCGTCATCGGTCATCAATGAAACCTACGCAATCTACATCTATGTAGGCAATAAGTGATAGATCCTTTCCTTTTGGATACCATAATCCAAACTATTATGTTCCTCTTCACTACTATGACAGGTGACTCCTTTGGTGTTGCTTGAAATCATGCCACCTGTCCAACTTCCTGTATTACATCTAGTCTTGATGCTGTCACATATAGTAAGATACCAATCATTAACTTGTATTGCCTCTGGTCTGTAGACTTTGAATCATCATCTTTTCTCAACTTGCAACTGGTTTTCATAGGAGTGGTAATTGGTTTGCAATCTTCCATTCTAAACCTCTTTATCCTTTCTATGATATGCTTAGTTTGAGAAATCAAAATTCCTTGGTCGTTTTGAGGTATCTGAAGACCCGGAAAGAATGATAGTTCTCCGAGTAATGACATTTCAAATTCATTCTTCATATCCTTTGCAAATTTCTGGCTTAACCTATCATCATTGCTTCCAAAAATAATATCATCAACATAAACTTCAATTAATAAAATACTATCTTTAGTTACCTTGATGTAGAGGTTGTTGTTTGCACTTCCTTTTTTGAACCCTGCATGTTGTAGATATTTATCCAGCCTAGAGTACCATGCTCTAGGATCCTGTTTTAGACCATACAAGGCATTCTTCAATTTTCACACGTAATCTGCGTTCTCTGACAGCTAAAATCCTTCTAGTTGTTCGATGTAGACTTCTTCTTCAAGTTATGCTTCTTCTTCGTAAAGTTGTTCCATTGATTGATTTTCTTATTCCTTTAATTCTTGTCCACCTGTTTCATCAATTGTTACAATGATGCTTTCCACAACTTTGTTCAACCTCATATTGTAACACTTGTAGGATTTCCTTGTACTTGAGTGTTACACATTATTTTTGTCACTCCAGTGATGTCTCTACAAGTGATGTATTCAGGCTCCCACAAGGACTTTTTTCTTGAGAAAAGTGATTGTTTTCTTCTTCCCCAAAACACATTTTTAAGATGAGTTTGCAGGCTGCCTATGTTATAGGGTGAGAAAATCCTTCATTATCGCAGACAATCCAAACTTAGGGTGTGAACTGTTCGCAGTCTGCTCTATAGGTAGGGTGCAAACCTGTTTCAAAGCTTGGAAAAGAGAAGAGGTCACGGAGGTTCTAGAAGGGAATCTTCTAGAAAATGAGTTGGCATTCGCATTGTTGGCATCCTACTGACTTCTCAGATTTAGTGGGATCATCCTCATCCATTTAACCATCTCTCCTTCTCCCATATATTGAAAGGTTTCTCATGGAAAAGGTTAAGCAAGATAGAATGAAGAATTGGTGAAAGAATTGTGTGAAGAAATCTACATGGATAGAAGCTTGAAGACTCTATTTGGTCTATCAAGTTGTATTGGATCTTCTTCATGCAAATGTAGAGCAAGTGTGTGTCTTGGAACCAAGGGTTAGTGAAAGGAAGCTTGCGACATCAAAGTGATCTGGTTGTATCTTCTACTTTCATTTAATATAATACAGCGGTATGTCCCTTTCCCATAAAATCACTCTTATTTTATTGCATAACTCCTTGATCATATGCATAGGTTGACATTGAATATACTTTGCTATATTCACTTGGGTTGGTTTGTGTAGTCTTGGACCTAATTTCGCAAGAGAACCAGAGCAAAGCGGGAACAACAGAGACCTAATGAAGTGATATAAAGGTATGCCACTCATTCCTTCTTAGTAGTAGATTCAATGACCGCAACTTAGAGAAAGAGTCATTTCCTGTCCTGTTTTGTTCTAGATCCAGGTGGATCTAGGGAGAACTATTAGTGTCTGCACCTACTGATTTATTCGATAACAAAATTGGTGACTCCACTGGGGATTCAACCCATTTTGGTGGTTTTTACTTGGCCATTTTCTCTTGACCTACCCTTTTTCATTCCCAATCAATCTCTGAGTCTTGAGGAGATCCTCACAGACTCCCTAGATCCAGAAGTTCCCTCAAAAGTTCTATCATTTTTTCAAAATTTGCTTGATTACAAACCTTCTCGCACTGCACCTTTATGTAGCCTGTGAAAATAACTGAAGTTCGCACCCTAGTGTTCAGTTCAGTGTGAACTTCTCGCAATCTACCTGTGTCTAGCCTGTGAGAATCCTTAATTCTCGCACTGTACCCCACTGCCAGACTGCGAACTCACTTGTAAAAAAATTGGATTAAGTCTTTTGTGTCTTCAGATGCCTAGATTTGTTGGTGTGTCTGAAAAGAACTTATCTGGCTAGTGATTGAATGTTTCTGGACTTCAAATCTCACGAATGATTAGTTTTCAGAAATCGAAAACTCTTCTTGATCATTTTTTCTCAACTTTTACCTCTTGACCTTTTCTTAACAAGGGTATAATCTCTGATTCTGAAATCCGAGTGCTTGTTTGGTTAGGAGCCTTTGATTGGATTAAAAGTTGAGATTAATTGTCCTTTTCGATTTCTTATTACTTGGAAAATAGTTACCCATGTGCATTTGAAGAGACTGGTCTTGTCAGTTTGTTATTTTTATTTTCATTGAAAGATGGATTTGGGTGTTTGTTGAGCATTTCATTTTCGTTGGTTGCTTACTTTTTCTTAGTTCCATCCTTGTTGCTTGGTTTCTAATAAAAAATTTAAAAGAATTTTTCTTTTTTTTAAGCAACCTTTTATTCGAAAAATATTAGCATTCAAGTATTGAAAGATAACGGATAGGGAATTTGCATTGTTCATGATTGTTTGATATTATATTTCAGAGAAGATCATACATCGTAGTTCACATTGTTCCAGAAAACTCCTCTTTCCCTCCTGTAAATAGAATTCATCTAGCAAAAAATTGTATCATTCATCCCTATTTATGCATTGTTGGGTCAAAGTCTCACACAACATTGGTTTCATTTCCGTCTCCTTTTTGCATAACAACAACCTTTAATAATATTGTGCAACTTTAAAATTCAACTAGTAACTTTTTCTAGGGCTCTTTTACACCAATATTAGCTAGGATAGTGCTTTGGAATAGGCAGTGAGACACACTCTCCAAAGCACAAAACACACAATAGTATCTTGTGATAAGGACTGTCAAATTCCATTTGCAGAATTTTGTCCTGGGAAGCCCTTCTCACACAAGGGTCAAACCTGAGGTCGCATTGAGATTGACAGAGTTACTCACCCTGATGTGTTGATATCGGTGTAGAGATTGCACGTATTATGGGGGTCACTTGAAGGTATACCCACAATGATGAGTGGAATCCTCTCAAGATGATTTTAGGCTAGATACCCTGCCCTTGCGTGTGGATCGGACTATCGAATGTTCCCCCAAGCATCATTGTTGTTGGTGGTAACCTTAGTAGCCTATATCCTTAGGGTCTTACACAAGGTGAATGTGAAGGGATAAGTCTTCACGGTACCTGGAATCGAAGTTGGCCAGACTCACTTGGGCTCTTTGGATGGTATACCCACGATTGTGTGTGGGAGCTTGCACCAGGGTGTAAGTTCGTTAAGAAGGCCGTCAACGTAACTTTTCCACTCTAGCCCAACCCCTTCTTGTCTCGTCATCACGACGTTGGATTTCATCACCAACTAGTGACTTCTGAATTGGAAGGTCTTGTTTACTTGGTTTTGCCTCCTAGATTTTACTAGCACGTGTTGTTTGTTTACCCAAGTTGGCCATAAAATTTCTTTCATAATATTCTAACTCGATCACAATTTACCCTCAACGTCGTTCATGTAGAATGCAATGCCTACCCCTAGAATATCTAGAAGGTTCTCAACCCTTGCCTACAAACTCACTGGAGGGCTCTCCTTAACAGTGTGAAGTCCAAGACGTTGCCACCCCACAAGTGGAAAGAACTAACTCTTTAGAACGGTTCTGAATTACCAATTCTCGAGAGGAATTTCGACTTCCTTTCGACTCCGAGAGACATATTGTTCGAGTGAATTCTTTTAGAGATATAGTTGTTTATTTTTTTGGATTACCAACTGGACCTTTCATAAGACCTGAGGGTCAAGATCCTTTTTGGACTACTGACATTTTTATACGGGATCTCTTTGGCTCAAGAGTAGGTGTTGATATCACTATCACACCTGAGCTGCTCGAAACATCTCATCCAAACACAACAACTTTTACTACTGCCTATTATTTTCTTGGTACAGACGCTCCTCCAGCTAACCACATCTTTACTATCCCTCTACAAATGGTCCATTACACAATGGTCCCAGATACTATGAGTCCTCACACTAGGATTACAGTGGCTAGCCAAGCCCCCATTGGCACACCGCTAGATTCACCCCAACACTTCCGCCCGAATATCATGCGTTGAATGCTTCTATTCCTGCTACTACACAAATCTCATCTGGGACTCCTGGCATTTCCACTACTTCTGGGCACCATATCATTCCTGGTTTCATTCCGACACTTCCTCGACCCCCTTTCAGAGGACCTCTTCCATCCTCTATCAAAGGCACTGACCCTAGTGGCACCATCCCGTATTTCACACCTAATTACCAGATTCCTGTAGGTGGACAATTTCACCAAGGAGGCCCAACCCAATCCCCTTTTGTAGTACAAATCCCAATTGGGTCGCAACCCCCGATTAGAGGGAAACCCCCACCGACCTCGCTCTATGGACAAAACATACCTCCATCCTTGGCCCAACATTGGAATTATATTATTCAACATAATCCTCACTCGACTCGGGGGCAACAACTTAAAGATAGCTCCTTCATACCCCCTAGTATAGGCCAACCATATCCAGGCACGTCCAATACTATTTGGGGCATGAAAGATCAACCCCATGCCCCTATTCAAGGGTATAACCCTATGAATTACTTGCCTCCACACCAACAACCGAATCTGCCCAGATCTTCGCATTATATGCAAATTGCTTATGGTCCCACTAGTTTACCAATGGGAATCCCTCCCCAAAGTCACCAGTACCCACATGTGAATAGATGGTTACCCTTCTTAGTCACCCTAGACCTCCCTAATCTGTCGAGAATTTTAGATGATCTGATCTATCACTCTCCTCAATGACCCTCCATACCGACCAAACTACCATCCAACATCCCTAAATTCGACGATAAACCGGGAGAGGACCTGAACAATCATGTAATGACTTTTCACCTTTGGTGCTCATCCAACTCCTTGATGGATGACTCTATTAGTTTACACCTTTTTCAGCAAACCATCACAGGTTCCACCGTGAAGTGGTATATAGAATTACCATGAGGCTTCTTCACCGACTTCAACACCCTCTCTATGGCTTTCCTCACCCACTACTAGTTACTGATCTGTTACGAAACAGGAACCAAAATTTTGAGTTCTTTCAAACAAACCAAAGCCACTCATATTTCTGATCACATTCATGAGTGGCGATGGAGACGAAGTCTCATCAAACTTGAACTTCCCGATCAGTTGATGGTAGAGTGGTTCACGAAATCATTCATGAATGACATCGCTCATGAAATTATAATTGGTGGAGTTGTCACAGAAGAACAGGCAATCGATCGTGCTCAATACCTCGACCTCGTTTACTCACAAATGGGTACTCTTTACGAATTACTCCCCGACGCACCTCATCCTTCTACTTCCTCTACTTCAACTACTCCTACCCCTCCCATCGGCAAGACTTTTGAGGTGAACTCTGTTCAATCTTCCCCCGCTGGCAAAAATAAATCCAAAAAGGGAAAGGGTAAGAACAAGGAGGATAAAAATAATCCACAATCTGAGAAAACCGAAACACCACCTGTTGACGATGAGGATAAGTGCAAACCTTCATACCCTTGTCTTATATGTGGTGATGATCACTACACTAAGTATTGTCCACAACAAGCCGAGGTTACTAAGTTCCTTCAAGGGACCCCAAAACCCCCCACTCCAGCCGTGTTTTCACAACCTTTCCCTTCTCATCAAGAGGCCCAATTGGTCATTCATGACCAACCTTCCCCCTCCAATACATCTTATGTCTTAATGTGTATAGGTGATTCAAAGAAGAATGACATCACACTTACCACTCAAGCCAAAGATTATCCTTCCTCCAAAGAGAAGG
>JASDQU010372556.1:37841-48310 GCA_032191745.1 Picea mariana
TGCTTTTTCAATTCTTTTATCTTCTTCTATTTGAACCTTCAATATTGTGATCATTTGTTCTAGTTCTCGAGTGTCCTTTTTCTTGTCTAGTTTTTCTTGTAGTTTCTTATTTTTCTTCTTTTCTCTTCTGATAACTTCTATGACACACATTAATTCTTCTCGATAGTCAACTTCTGCCTCTTCAATTTTGTCTTCAACTTCTTCATATCCTTCTTCGGCTTCTTCATATTCTTCTTCGGAGTCTTCTTTGTCAGAATCTTTTATTACCATGAATAGAACTCTTCTCATCTCACTGTCACTGATTTCATCTTCATCTAATGGTGAGATGTCTTCTTTGATGCATAAGATTTTCTTGAAATATTTCTTTGTAGTTCTTTTGCCTTTATATGTGTGTTTTCCTTTTGAGTAACCTTCATCATTTCTCTTTTTCTTATGAGGACATTTGTTAGCAAAATGACCAATACCACCACAATTAAAAAAAATTAAAGGAATCTTACCTCTATACCTACCATTGGTTCCCTTGTTCAGTCTTTTGACAAAGTTGGCCACTTCTTCATCATCTTCCAAGACGTCGCTGCTGCTGCTATATTATTCTTGTTCATTTTTTTTTGATCTTTTGGATGCTTTGAAGGCTGCTTCTTTTACATCTGGATTTTTCTGTTCAGTTCTCATTTCATATGATGCGAATATTCCATGCAGTTCGTCCATGCTTATTGAGTTCAAATCCAATCTTTCTTCTAGTGCTGATATCTTAGGGTTGAATCTCATAGGAAGAGATATTAGTACCTTTTGAACAATTACAGATTCTTCAATTTCTTCTCCCAATCCTATGATTGCATTCACTGTTTCGTCAACTCTTAAGAACAATTACAGATTTTGAGTTTCACTACTTTGTCATTTGTTGGTGGAACTGTTGGTGCTATGTATCCATCTACAGTTGATTTCCAAACTTGAAATCCTTGTGCCTATATATATGTCTTCATCCTTATGCTCCAAAAAACATACTTCTGTCCATCAAACTGTGGTATTACATTTTTATACGAGCTGGTACTCTCCATGATCTACCTTTCTGTGGTTAAACTTCTTTCTGAAGGAACCTTCTTTGATACCAATTGTTGGATTACTGAGAGGGGGGGTGAATCAATAATAGCGTAATTATAATACTTTTTCTTCAAATGTTATATCAATGAAACTCAAAAAAGTGAAACTCAAATGACAAAACAGNCTTACGAGTCGATGAAACAGTGAATGAAATCATAGGATTGGGAGAAGAAATCGAAGAATCTGTAATTGTTCAAAAGGTACTAATATCTCTTCCTATGAGATTCAACCCTAAAATATCAGCACTAGAAGAAATATCAGATCTAAACTCAATAAGCATGGACGAACTACATGGAATCTTCACAACATATGAGATGAGAACGCAACAGGAAAATACAGATGTAAAAGAAGCAACCTTCAAAGCATCCAAAAGATCAAAGAAAGAGAAAAATGAACAAGAAGAATATAGAAGCAACATCAACATCTCATAAGATGATGAAGAAGTGGCCAACTTCGTCAAAACACTAAACAAGGGAACCAACGATAGGTATAGAGGTAATCTTCCTTTAATTTCTTTTAATTGTGATGGTATTGGTCATTTTGCTAACAAATGTCCTCATAAGAAAAAGAGAAATGATCAAGTTTACTCAAAAGGAAAACACACATATAAAGGAAAAATAACTACAAAGAAAGATTTCAAGAAAAGCTTATGCATCAAAGAAGACATCTCATCATCAGATGAAGATGAAGTCAGTGACAGTGAGACAGGAAGAGTTCTATTCATGGCAGTAAAAGACTTTGACAAAAAAGACTCCGAAGAAGAATATGAAGAAGCCGAAGAAGAATTCAAAGAAGAAATTGAAGAGGCATAAGTTGACTTTCAAGAAGAATTAATGTGTGCTATAGAAGTTATCAGAAGAGAAAAGAAGAAGAACAAGAAACTACAAGCAAAACTAGACAAAAAGGAATACACTCAAGAACTAGAAAAAATGATCACAAAATTGAAAGTTCAAATAGAAGAAGATAAAAGAATTGAAGAAGCACTCAAAGAACAACTAGAAGAAAATGTCAGGATCATCAGAAACTTGGAAGCAGAGATTGTCACATTATCAAAAGGATATTCAAAAGAAAAATATGCAGAATAGCTCAAAAGTTTTGGATGACATTATCAACAGTCAAAAATCTCATCTTGACAAGTCTAGACTTGAATACAGTTATATAGAAAAGGGATCAAGCTCCAAAAAAACAAAGCAAGAAACAAAGAAAAGCTATGCAGAAACAATTAAAGGGGACAGGAATATATACAAGGAAGATTACAGGGACTCTCCTCCATCAAGAAGATTCAGATTTAAGAATAAACAATAGAAAGATAGGCCTCACGAAGAAGAAGGATTCATAAGAGCACCTCCTTTCAGAATATATTCAACTCTCAGGTATCAAACTATATTTTTTGGTTTATGTTATGCATGTAATAATTTTGGACATAAAGTTGTAAATTGTAAATCTAACAATGTGAAAAATAACAACTTTGAGAGTCATACACAAAGGTGTTATTCAACAAGACCTAGTGAAACACAAAGAAGAATTTACAATAGGTTTGAATCCTTGAGCACTGACGTGGAATGTTACAAATGTAACAACTTTGGACACATGTCAAAGATTGAAGAATGACAGTCCCTCCTAAAGAACTTCAACAGAATAACAACAATCACAGATAAGAACCTAAGAAAACAACATGGATAAGAAAGCAAGATCAGTATAGCAATGAAGAATGCACAATCACTCTACAAGCTAAGCAGAAGAAACACGGTTGGTATGTTGATAGTGGGTGTTCAAAACACATGATAGGTGATAGAGACAAATTTCTTACATTGCGAAAGGAAAGAAATGGATCAATCTCCTTAGGAAATGATAATTCAGCCAAAATCATTGGAGAAGGCATAGTCCAAATTGGGAACAAGAATGAAAAGGCACAAAATGTTCTACTGGTAGAAGATATGAAACATAATCTTTTAAGTGTGATTCAAATGTGTGACCAACGTCATAAAGTTACTTTTGATTCAAAAAAGTGTGAGATAAGAAGAGAAGGTTCAGGGAAATTGGTCAGTACAGCTGCAAGAACTTCAAAGAACATATATCTGTTAAGTGAAATTGGAAATGAAAAGTGTTGTCTAGAAAAGGAAGATGAAAGTTGGCTATGGCACAAAAGAATGGGTCACATGCACTTTCATAACCTTGTCAAAGTCAAAAAAAGAGAAGCAGTCAGAGAAATGCCCCAGATCATGAAACAAACCAACACTTTATGCAAGCATTGTCAACAAGGAAAGCAAACAAAGACCATGTTCAAATCAAAGGAATATTCAACAACAAGACCATTGGAAATTGTGCATACTTATCTAGTTGGACCAACTACAACAAAGGGCTTAAAAGGTGAGAGATAATTTATGTTATTATTTGATGATTATACAAGAATGAATGCAGTTTGCTTTCTCAAAAACAAGTCAGAAGCTTTTGAAAACTTCAATATCTACAAGGAAATGGTTAAAAATGAGATGGATTCAAGAATCAAATTCTTGAGATTTGATAATGGAGGAGAGTTCACTTCAAAGGAATTTATGGACTACTGCAACAGTCATGGAATAACTAGGCAATTCTCCTTTGCTAGGACACCTCAACAGAATGGAGTTGTTGAAAGAAAGAACATGATAGTATAGGAAATGGCTCGAACAATAATAATGGATTCCAAATTGACAGATATATTTTGGACACAGGCAATGCATACAAGTTCACATTCAAAATAGAGTAATGCTCAGAAATAACACTGATAAAAATCCCTATGAGCTATGGAAAGGAAGACTGACAAATGTGAAGCACTTCAGAGTTTTTGGAAGCAAATGCTACATCAAAAGAGAAGATGGAAGAATGGGAAAGTTTGACTCTCGTGTGGAAAAATGAATACTTTTTGGTTACTCAAGTACAAGGAAAGCATACAAGTGTTACAATCTGAGATTAAACAAAGTTGTGGAAAGAATCAACGTAACTGTTGATGAAACAGGCAAACCAGAATCAAAGGAAGAAAAAAACAAATCAATGGAACAACTTTTCGAAGAAGAAGATGAAAAATAAGTAGAAGAGGAAGATGAAGAGAATCCGACAGAAGCAGAAGAGAAAGTCCAGCAAGTGTCTCCAAAGACACCCAGTAAATGAGTACAGAAGAATCATCCTTCAGATCAAATTATCGGGAACATAGATGCAGGAGTTGAGACTAGAAGAAAAACCCGTTCACTAGAACAAACACACCTGACACTCTTATCTACAATTGAACCAAACTATTTTTAAGAAGCCACCAAGGATGAATTTTGGAATAAGGCCATGGATGAAGAATTGGATCAAATAGAGAAAAATGACACTTGGGAATTGGTTCCAAGATCAAAGAATAAGAATGTGATCGACACAAAATAGGTTTTCAGGAATAAATTGAATGAATATGGATAGGTTACAAGGAACAAAGCTAGATTGGTATGTAAAGGATATGCATAGATTGAAGGAATCGACTTTGAAGAGACATTTTCCCCAGTTGCTAGAATGGAAGCAATCCATTTGCTTTTAGCTTATGCATGCTATAAAAATGTTAAAGTATATCAGATGGATGTAAAATCAACTTTTCTGAATGGGGAACTTGAAGAAGTCTACATTGAACAACCAAAAGGATTTCAGTTGTCAGAGAACACAGATTATGTGTGTAAATTAAAGAAGGCCCTGTGTGGTCTAAAAAAAGCTCCTAGAGCACGGTACTCTAGACTGGATAAGTATCTACAGCAGGCAAGGTTCAAAAAAGGAAGTGTAGGCAACAAACTCTACATCAAGGTAAGTCAAGGTAATATTTTATTAAATGAAGTTTCTGTTGATGATATTATTTTTGGTAGTGATGATGACAGGTTAAGCCAGAAATTTGCAAACGATATGCAAAATGAATTTGAAATGTCGTTACTTGGAGAACTATCCTTATTTCTGGGACATCAAATACATCAAAGTAACCAAGGAATTTTTATTTCTCAAACCAAGTATATCAGAGAAATGCTAAAGAAGTTCGGAATGAAAGATTGCAAACCAGTTATCACTCACGTGCAAACCAGCTGCAAGTTGAGAAAAGATGATGATTCGAAGCCTACAGATCAAAGGCAATATAGGTCAATGATTAGCATCCTACTATATGTGACAACATCTAGACCAGATGTAATGCAGGCAGTTGGACAAGTGGCACGATTTCAAGCAACACCAAAGGAATCACATGTATTAGCAATGAAGAGAATTTTCAGATATCTCAAAGGAACATAAGAGTTTGGATTATGATATCCAAAAGGAAAGGATCTATCACTTATTGCCTACACAGATGCAGATTGGGTAGGTTATATTGATGACCGACGAAGCACCAGTGGAGCAACGTTCTACTTGGGTGAGTGTTTAGTATCATGGCTAAGAAAGAAACAATAATCAATATCTTTATCTACAGCTGAGGCAGAGTATATTGCAGTAGCATCATGGTGTACACAGGTTCTTTGGATGAAACAAACTCTGACAGATATACAGGTTGAGTATGATGAGCCCATTCCAATCTATTGTGATAATACAAGCGCTATCAGTATCTCGAAAAACCCAGTAATGCACTCCAAGGCGAAGCACATTCCAATCAAGTATCATTTTCTACGGGAGAAGGTTGCAGAAAGAATATCAGAGTTCAGTATTTGGGAACAACAGAACAAGTGGCAGATATATTTAAAAAACCAACTCCACGGGAAGCCTTTGAATATCTTCGCCAAAGACATGGATTTATTTCTACTTCAAAATGAATTATTTTTGAATGCTTATCTTATATGTCTTAGATTTACATGAGGAAGCACCATAAGAGGATAGTTCAGTCAGGGGGAGAAGCCCCAGATGGAAATATACCTTTGCCATTGATGACAAAGGGGGAGAGATTTATCAGATGCAGAGGATAGAGGCATGGTTCTAGGGGGGGAAGTTTTATCAGATACAAAGGATAGAGGCATGGTTCTAGGGGGAGCATGAGTGATATGATTTCAGTATTGCATCAAAGTGTTTCTATCAATGACAAAGGGGGAGATTGTTGATTAAGGTTGGTTGTCATTAATGTCAAACCTTGAAGAAAGCCCCGTAGCACAAAGGTTTGGGTAATGGACCCAAGATTGTTTGATGTAAAGATGACTCATTATTGTTTTGTTATGGTTGATAAGAAGTAAATATGGATGAAATCTAGAGTGGTCTCCTTATGGTGAAATCCATCATGGGAAGACGCTTTGCAGAGTGAGAGAACCCATGCTTAATTATGGAATAATGAGATGAAGAACAATGAATTTGTCAGTGAAAATATCCTAGATGGATAGTGCTTGTCATGCCATTTCTGGTGGTATGTGGAATGTCACATAACTCCTCACGGTTAGAGAGTTATGACCATATGAAGTTGGAGAACCCCTCATGAGTCTTATAGAATCCCCCAAGGTCTAAAGTGATTTGAAAAAGAATTTATTTTAAATGAAGAAGCCCTAAAATAAAGAAAGTGTAATGCTACATGAAGATATAAATAAGAGGCAAAGCTCACTCATTAAGAATACACTTGTACATTTTGTATATCTATTTTCTTGTGTAAAGCTTCTTGTAAATACTTGTGGATACATCTGAAGTTGTGAACGTCTGAGGTAGCACGAAGGGTTGATGGAGAAATTCTTGGATTTACAGAAAATCCCATTTTCTGACGCATACATGGGCTATTTGTGTATAGGGTGCATACAGTATGCGTGATGTCTGTGTATAGGGAGCGTATGTACATGGGCTAGCTATGTATAGGGTGAGTACATGTTGATAAAGCCATGAAACTTGAGAAGATGAAGGTGCATAGGTTCTAGATTCTGAGATCAAGCTCACAGGAAGGTCTAGAGTTCTCAGATACATCAGATCCATCCATTGGTTCAAAAGGTATGTCCTATTTCTATGAATAGTTGGATTTTGATGTATGCATGAGGAATGGCAATGGAGATTTGAGGATTCTCCCTAGAGAGACTAGTGGCTACATGGGATCTTATGTATAAGTAAGATCTATAGAAATGCAGTGCTGGTATATTTATCATTGAAACTTCTTGTTGAGGCACATCTTGTATTTCTTCGCATATGGCTAAGAGTTTTTATGGTACATGGTTGAGATCTTGTATTTATTGATGTATTGAGAAGTTGAATATCAGAAAGGGGTTGATGAATAAGATCATGTGAGGGATATTATACTTTTTCATGATTACACATACCTATATGGCACATGACTAGAGAGAGACATACTTGCCTTGAGTAGAGGTTATGTATGAGGATGCATGCACAGGGCACAGTTACAGTTTGGATGCAGTGATAGGTTACAGATCTATGTGAAAGAAATTACAGAGGGTCAAAAGTTTTCAAATGAAAGGAAACCCTGGTTTCAGAAGGCATATGCGGGCTGCATAATAGATAGGGCACATACATATGTGGACTGCATCACTATAGGTCATGTATCTATTGTATTTTTGTAGATACATGTTCAGTTTAGTTACGGTTTGATTACAGGGCAGTTGTATAGATTGGATATAGAGCAGTGGTACAGGTTGATACAATTGTACAAAAATATATCTCATAGTGATAGGTTGACAGTGGTTCCATAATTCTACTTCTACTTCAGGGCAGTTGGATGGGGAAAGGATAGGTGGTTGTAGCCACCTTCCGGTTGTAGCTAGAGAACATAGGGCGTTGTAGTCTCCTTCTGGTTGTAGCCAGAGAATTGGGGAATTGGATCTTCCCTTAGGTTGTAGCCTGAGAAACCAGGGGGTTGGAGCCTCCTTCTAGTTGCAGCTAGAAAACAAAGAAATTTGGTGCTTCCAATGAATGTAATTCTTCAAGACATATAAGAAAAATCATTCAATGGTTTTCTCCCGATTTGGGTTTCCACGTAAAACACTAGTGTACTGTGTATGTGTGTGATTGCTTATTTCTTATTGCTCATTATTGGATAATAATTCTACATTGATATAACATTTGAAGATAAAGTATTATAATTACGCTATTACTGATTCACCCCCCCTCTCAGTAATCCAACACACCAAGCATTGACATCTTGAATTATTTTTGCATTTTTGTAGAAAATTGATTTCTTAGAGGATTTATTTCACTTCCAAAGATGATATCATCCACATATACTACAACAATGATCATATTTTGATTTTCAATTTTGATGTAAAGATTGTTGTCAATAACTCCTCTTTTGTATCCTTGCTGCTGTGGATGATTATCAAGTCTTGAAAACCATTTCCCAGGAGCTTGTTTGAGACTATACAATGCCTTATTTAATTTTCATACATAGTCTTTATTTTACGATAATATGAATTCTTTAGGTTGTTATATATAAAATTCTTCCTCTAGATTTCCATTTTAGAATGCTGATTTGACATCCATTTGATATATTTTGAAGTTTTTAAAACATGCAAATGTTAAGAAATTTTTGATAGATTCTAATCTGGCTAATGGGGAAAATGTTTCCTCAAAGTCAATCCATTCTACTTGTGCATATCCTTTGCACACTAATATTTCTTTATTCCTTATAATTTGACCATCTTCATTAACTTTATTTTTAAAAATCCACTTGGTCCCTATCGCATTTTTGTCTTTTGGTCTTGGGACAAGTTCCCAGGTTTGATTCTTCTCTATTTGATCAATCTCTTCATTCATGGATTTAATCCAATATTCATATTTGCTAGATTCTACAAATATTTTGGGTTCTATTACGGAGAGAATTTCTTGTTCTGATTCATATGTTAGCCTGCTTATTGTTTCAAATCCAACACTTTTGTTGCCTATGATTTGAATTTCAGGATGATCTCTTTGTACTCTTCTTGATGGTGCTTTTGACTCTTATCTTGGTGATGTTTCCTCTTCATTTTCTTCTTCACTTTGTGATTCTTCTTCTTGTATTTCTTAAGTTTCTTCTTCATCATCATCATCATCATCATCATCATCTCTTCTTCTTTCATCAACTTGTGAATTGTCTTGAGATTTGATTCTTCTTGATGTTAGATCATCCACCTTTACATTTTCAATTTCCATAATTTTGTGCATCCTCAAATTATAACATCTGTAGGCCATTTTATTGGATGAGTAACCAATAAATATACCTTCATCTAATCTACAATCGAATTTTCCTAGATTATCATCATCTCTTTTTATATAGCATTTTCTCCCAAAGACTCTGAAGTGTTTTATTGATGTTGGTCTGCCAAACCACAAATCATATGGTGTCTTTTCATGGTTAACTCTAAGTTGTTCTTTGTTAATTATATATAATTTTTTATACATTGCTTCTCTCCAATAGATATCTGGGAGTTTGGCTTCATTTAACATAGTTCTGGTTGCTTCTTGGAGAATTCTATTTTTCCTTTCAACAACTCCATTTTGTTGAGGAGTTATTGGAGTTGAAAAATGTCTTTTAATTCCACAAGTTTCACAAAACTCATTGAACTCATTTGAGGTAAATTCCTATCCATTGTCTGATCTAAGGCACTTGATTTTGAGACCAGTCTCATTTTCAACATGTGCTTTGAAGGATTTGAATTTTTTGAATGCTTCTAATTTTTCTTTAATAAAAGTTACCCAAGTAATCCTTATATAATCATCAATGAATAAAATGAAGTAATGTTCACCTTGCATGCTTTTAGTTCTTGTTGGTCCACAAAGGTCAGTGTGAGCAAGTTCTAATGGTTTTGATGTAGAGTATTATTTTGTATTGAATATTACTCTTTTATGCATTCCATGTTGGAAGTGCCTACAAACAAAGTTTAAAGGTTTATTAATCTTTGAAATATCTCCCAAAACTTCCTTTTTATTGAATTTTATCAAATTATCTAAACCTATATGTCCCACTCTTCTATTCCATAACCATTTTTCTTCTATTTGGTTCATGCAACACTTTTCTTCTTCTTCAATTTTTAAGATATAAACATTTCTTGGTGTCCTTAGTGCGACAACCACTAGTTTTCTTGAGTCTTATTTTCTAATTTTACATTTTTTAGAGTCAAATATGAGTATGTGTCCTTGATCACATCTTTGTCTCACACTGAGGAGATTAGGCTTCACATTTTCAACTAATAACATATTTTATTCTTTAGCTTTATTATTTCCTAGACTGACTGTGCCCTTTCCAAGTATCTTGGTAGAGACATTATCTCCAAATGTAACACTTCCTTTTTCTTTCCTTTCAGACTGAGGAATTTGTCTTGATCTCCAGTCATATGCTTTGAACATCCACTGTCAACATACCATTGACTCCTTTTATCTTTAGCAGATAAGGCTACCTTACACTCTGTTTTTTTTTCTTCCATTTGTTTTTCTTTCCATGC
>JASDQU010372556.1:75574-89039 GCA_032191745.1 Picea mariana
GTATTTCAGATGCACATGCCAAGATTTTTTGTTCTCGTTCAACGCTTTCTTAATTATATTGATCAGACTCTTGTTTGATGACTCGGCTAGTCCATTTCCTTGGGGGTAATATGCTGTGGAGTGGCTGAGCACGATATTGTATTTTTGGCAAAAATTGATCATAGCCATAGATTTAAAAGCTTGGGTGTTGTCAATAATTATCTTTCGGGGGCAGCCAAATATAGATAAAATGTTCTCTTCTAGGAAATCTATTACTACTGAATCAGTTGCCCTTTTGGTTGGAATAGCCTCCACCCATTTAGTGAAGTAATCTGTGGCAGTTAGGATCCATTTGTTTTGAGTGCTAGAATGGGGGTTAATTTCTCCTATAAAATCTAGTCCCCATTGCTGAAAAGGAGCCTCTGTTTTGACCAGGACTAATGGTAGCACTGGGAGTTTATGCTTTCCTGCGAACAATTGGCAAGGGTTGCAAGCCCTGACTTTGGCATTGACGTCTGAGAAAAGTTTAGGCCAATAATACCCTGCCCTCAGGATTTTATAAGATGTCACTCTCCAAGCGTGATGTCCCCTGCACACTCCTCCATGAAATTCGCTTATGACCTTCTCTGTTTCTGATTCAACCAAACAAACCAATAGGAAGCCAAGTGGGTCTTTCCAATATAATTGACTTTTAGATATACAGTATTTGACCGCATGCAGTTTTAGCATCCTGGCTTTGGATGGGGATAAATCGCTCGGGAATTTTAAAGTCCGTAGGTAGGACACTATGTTTTTGTACCAATCAGAGGATGCAAACTTTTCTTTGATTCTGATTGCACTTGTTTTCTCGTCAAGCTCGTTCATATCCTCACCCTCTTCATATCCCTGTAAACTATTTATGCCTAGGGCTCTGAAATTTGATTCAAATAAGAGTTTAGCAAAACCTTGTCCCTTTACCAGTCTCATTGGCTTTATCTCCAAATTCTTGGATTTTAGCGAGCCACCATCCCCTTTTTCCATCACTATTAGATTGAACCAAAATATCCTTTACAGAACTAGTGGGTACACATGCTATTATCTTGGAATGTAGCACATAGGTTCTGAATGCTTTCAGCACCTTCACCATAGCATACACTTGTTTTTCCATTATATCATATTTAAGTTCCACGTCTCATAGACTTTTGCTAAAAAAAGCTATTGGTTGTTCGAAACCTTCTTCATTTTTCTTGAGGAGCACCGCGACAATTGTGTGCTCGGAGGCGAACACAAAAATGAGAAAATCCTTTAGATAGCCAGGGCTTGCCAGTACAGGTGCCTCGCTAATAACCTTCTTGATACGTGCAAATGATTCTTTGGCCTCTGCTATCCATTTCACTTCGTTGTTTTTCTTTAACATACTTGTGATCAATTTCACAATTTCAGCAAAGTTTGGGATAAACCTCCTCACAAAATTTATCTTTCCTAAAAATGACTGAATTTCCTTTACACTTCTAGGAATATTTATTGTGTCTATAGCTTGAACCCTACTAGGATCAATTTTAATTCCGTCTCGGGACACAATATGGCCCAGGAGTTTACCTTCTCGCATGGCAAATTGAGACTTTTTGGGGTTTAAAGATAGACCAAACCTGCGACATTTTTTGAAAGTTTGTTTGAGATGTATTAAATGATCTTCATCAGACTTAGAAAAAACAGTTAGATCATCGATATAGATAACCAAAAACTTGTCTCTTTTGCCGATGAAAGTGATATCCATAGCACATTGGAAGGTGGCACTTGCATTCATTAAATCAAAAGACATTTTATCATACATGAATGTACCCCAGGGTGTAGTGAAGGCATTTTTTTCTTTATCTTGTTCATTTACGACAATTTGATTGTACCCAGAGAAACCGTTGATCATCGACATCCTGTTTTCCCCAACCACCTTTTCTAAAATGTGATCCATTTTAGGTAGAGGGTAGTTGTCCTTGAGGGAAGATTTATTTAGATTTCTGAAATCAACACACAGTCTAATCTCCCCACTCTTTTTTCTAACCAGGACCAAGTTTGCTACCCAATCGAAGTATCTCAGTGGTACTATTATTTTCGCGTCTAAAAGATTTTTGACTTCCCTTTCGACTATAGGTAGTAATATAGGGTTGATTTGTCTAAGCTTTTTTCTAAAGGGTTTGACACCAGGCTTCAGAGGTATGATGATGCATCTTGTGTTCGATCACAGTAGTGTCGTAGGTTCTAAGCTCTTCGTAAGACCAAGCGAAAACATCTTTATACTGTTCGAGAAAGCTTTTATACTTGCTTTTTGCCTCAGGAGGAAGGTACTTTGATATTTTTACCATCCTAGGTTCTTCTTTGGTCCCTACATCGCAGTCTTCAACCTCCTCTGGTTGGGGTTGCAGGGTCGATTTTAACGATATGTCATTCTGATTGAACAGTCTCTCCAGGGGAATCAGTCCTTTCAGAATCTGATTGTTCTTTAGAACTAGCATGCGATTATTTGCAATCTTTTCCTAGAACTCTTGAGGGTCCTCTCCTTCTTGCATGATCCATATGTGATCATTTTGATTCTCTTGATCAATGCGAGTTTCAGAGAAGTTTCCCACTGCTTCAAGGAATTTCCTGATTTGTTCGTCATCCTCGAAAACTTTCCAGTGTTGTATGTTGTTCGGGATGAATGGTCTGTGACTTAAATCTATGTGATATTTTAATTTAAAAGCTGTACAGGGAGAAAACGCTGAGGCTGCCTTGGCTAACAAGTCGGCTTGCAAATTTTTGGCGCGTGGGATGAAGTGGATATTTACAGATGAGAAGAAATTTTCCATTAGATCCCAGGCACAATTTCTGTATGATCTCAATCTCGGGTGCTTGGCTTGGTATTGTTGATTTATCTGTTTGACTATCAACTCTGCGTCTCCATATACTTCCAGGTTCTTTATATTCATCTTCCTGGCGGCTTCCAATCCTAATATCAAGGCTTCATACTCACATACATTATTGATGTAGTCTATATCCCATTAAATCTTGTAAGAGAAAGGGATAACAAATTTATTTTCAGGTGCCTCAAAAAGTACCCCTGCACCTGCTGCTTCACATGACAGGGCACCGTCAAAAAACGTTTTCCAGATCCCAGTGCTATGCATATTTTCTGATTCTTTATCATCTATGTAATTTTCTTCTGTGTAGCTATCTATACCATCATCAAAAGACAAAATACAATTTTCTAGATCTTGATCAACAATGTAAATAGGAAAATTTTTAGGATTTTGAGGATCGCTCACTATATAGGCTAATCGTGTTTCCTTGTATAACTGAGTAAGTTGTCCACCAAACACAGGAATTGTGGCGTAAGTCATGTCTAGTTGGAGGGACCCCCCAATTTTGGCTCCCCACGATCTTGATAGCAGTAAGCCATACTTTGGGGGGATATCAACAATAACTACATCCATCAGGACGCTTTTGATTGGGACCTGTGCAAGGGTGACTACTAAATATTTTATCATACCCATGCACTTAACTCTTCTCAAATCGAAAGAGTAGATATCTCTGTAAGGTCTGGTGATCTCGAGGCCCAGTCTATCCATAATAGTTTTGGGCATCACATGATGTGAAGCTCCAGAGTCTAGCATTCAATTATGCAACAATCGATCATGCACATTTAGGGTGATATAGAAAGGAGCGACGGTGTCTCTGGCACCCTCAAAATGTGGACCAAAAGTGATATTGGGCTTATCATCTTCCAAGTTTATCATGTTGGATTGACTTTCTTGATCTGAACAACCTATCACTTTGGTTATCTATTTTCGATATGCAGGATTCTTTGCTAATTCAACCAGAGGGATCGATATTTTGATCCTATTTATCTCATTTTCAAAACTAAAACCGCCACTACCTTTGTCCATTTCTCTGGTTGAAACCTCAGAYTCTCTCTTCTCCAACTTATTTGTCTGAGCTGATTTATTACTCGTGAGTTTATTTACCGGTGTGGGTGTCTTAGCTGTCTTGATTTCCCTTGTTTGGGTCTCAACTTCCTTCGTTTTAGGATCCAACAAGTCTGCCCCTTTTATTTTTTTAGTAGATGTTTCGGTCTCTTTTGGGGCTGGCATGTATACTTCACCTCTAGGGAGAATTTTCTTGGGTTGAGGAATCAATGCAGGTTTGTTTTTAGTTCTCAGGTTATACCTAGGTTGGATCTCAACGATTACAGAATCGATCGTTTCTTGACATACAATGAAATCAGTATTGTTTATATCATCATCTTCATTTGATGGTTTCTGTGTGTTTAAAGACTTCTCATAATATTCTTTAGTTACATAAGGTTGAGTGCATTCATCACCCAAATTTGTCACATCTTCTTCCAGACCCTCGAAATCTTCCAGGTCATTTCCTCCTATGAAATTTTCATTTTTTAAAGGGGTATGAATTTTCTAATCTTCATTTTTAGTCTGTCTTTGTTGATTTTGGAGATTGGGGTTTCTTCTGAATTCCCTTTTAATGAAAATATCGGCCTTAGATTGATCCAACTCCAACCTAGAAATTTTATTTGACAATTCCTTAATTATCCTAGCCATATCATCCATTTTGTCGTCTTCAAATCTATTAGACCCTGAGGGTCCCACTTGTTCCCTAAAACATCTAGTTTCTTAGTTTCCTATTTCTACCTTAGCTTTCAACTTGCCAGAAGCCATCATGTTAGATTCGATTTCCACAACATCATCCTGCATTTAGGTTAAGGTAGCCCCTCTTCTTTTTCTTAAGAGAAGGGCGAAATTGGGTTCGAAAGATCCCGCGAAGGTTACTTTGGCTACAGGTTGGGATGGTTTAACTTTTGCTGGGATCTTATTATACATCTTATTAAATCTTTGAATAAATTCCATAACTATTTTCGAATTCTTTTCTTTAAAGATCCGAACTCGGTCAAATAATACAAGTGGTCTTTCCTTTTTCCCCATTGCCTAAGGAAGGAGTCTTCTAGGGCATCGTAGGATAATATCGATCCTTCGGGTAGGCTTCGAAACCAAGTTCGTACCTGTCCTTCAAAAGTTTGAACAAACAACCTTGAATACACATCTTCGTGTTCGAGACCTAGGATATCTGTGAATTGATCAAATAAGTTTATATGTTCAGCTGCAGTCAAGTCTCCTTCCCCTGTAAATTTTGGTAAGTTTTTTATATAATTTTTAGGAAGGTCATGAAGAGGGATGGGTAGGACCAGAGGTGCATATCTCGCAGCCACTTTAGCAAAAAATCTGGGAGGTGGGGAAGGCCCCTGGCCTCCCATTCCTCCTCCTGGAGCTCCTCTATCTCCTAAAACTCCTCCACCTCCAAAAACCCCTCCTCCTCCTCCTCCGGTGGTTGCCATCGATGCTACTAGATAGGGAAATAGTGTATTGTATAGAGGGTTTTGGAACACTAAAAGTGAATCTTTAGATTCTTCGTGAGATGCGAAAACCAAAGACGGGTGATAAGGGATGTGAGGAATTGGCTCTTCGGAGTTGCAAGAAATGTAATCAGGGGAACCCGCAGGTGTAGAATCTGAGTGTATGGTATACTCTTCGAGACTCGGCAAGGTTGTGAAATCTAAATGAAGAGTCGATAGGGTATCGACCGCTGATAAATTCGCTGCGAGGTTTTTACCTTTGTGAATGACAGAGGTTGTTCGATAGATTTCACTTTTAACCTCAGGGCTAGCTAAAATTGGATTGATGGTTTCGGGAGGGGAACTGTGTGAATTTGAAGGTTCAAACGAACTCTTGATCTTGGGTTGTGGGTACTTAAGTTGGTAGACTGTAGTAGTTGGCTTAAGAGAACCTCTATTTTTCAGTATTTTTTCGGGATCAGAAACAGGCATGGTCTGTTTTCCCTATGGGTTTTTTCTGGTATTCCTTCGACCGGATGCCAGCTTATTTAAACGTGGAGTCACCAAGTGAAAGATAAGAAAAGCCTTTAGATGGTGTTCACTCTTTGTTCACTATCAAAGGGTGAAACTTGCGAGAATGTCGTTCTTCCCAGGGAAAAGGTTTCGTAACTTCGTCCCTGGCAATGGTGCCAAAAAGATGTTGTTCCAGAGTCTGTACTTAAGGCTTAAGAAAGCACAATGTCTAGGCATCCGAAAGTGAGTAAAGGATAAAATAGAGAAAATAGTCGACCTTTGGGAAAGGAAGCTAAGGTTGATTTCCAGGTTGTCACTATCTCGCTTCCAACTGTTCCTGAATGTTTATATCTCATTCAATCACGACCCATGAACTCTCAAGTTCTACCCGGGTGTTGGTTGTTTTCAGTATAGTATCAAAAAGGTTTAAGGTGATATGGGTTTGATTCGATAAACCAGGTTCAATATTAGGCTGTCTTGCAATGGGGATAGTCATAGAGGAACAATAAATCAAAAGTGAGTTCGAGGTTTTTGATGCTGTATCAATTTGATCGTATAAAAGAGAACTATTTGATTAATGTTAAAGATAAAATGCAAACCAAAGGCCTTTTTCTATAACTGAGTTATATTTTAAATAAATGGTGTGTGAAATGTGAGAAAAACATTAAACTGTCTATACCATGAGGCTCCTATCAAGGGAGAATCTCACCCTGTAAACAGAAGAAGAAAATAAGATAAGAAGGAATCTGACGAAGCATAAAATATGACAATCTAAAAGGTTCACAGGTATTGTACTTGCTAATAGCCGATACAAAGGAAAAACTGTAAACGACATAAATGGCTAAAAATTGATCACCACAATAGAGGTTTTACTAAATTGCAATGAAACATTCATCAAACATATATATAAGCGAAATGGAATTGAATATGAAATCACAGAGAAAACAAACTCATAACATAGTCTTGACAGAATCAGGAGTCTCCGGATTGCTTTGTATTAATTCTCGAAAAGGAGATAGTCTCTATTACAATTGACCAAAAAGGTCCAGCCCTTTTTTCTTTCTTCAAAGTGTATATTTATAAAAATTTCTATATGCTGGAATCTCAATCGTTCCAGAGGTTTTTGGTTACAACAAAAGGAAATTAATCGTTTCAATTATTTGTCTCTGTCCTTATTTGGTACCAGAAACTTGCCCCTTCGCATGCTCAGTGCAAGTGATGCACTTCTCCACCAGCTGGGATATCAACCTAGAAGGCCCTGATTGATTATTTGCATCAAAAGTGTAACAATCCTTCACCAATTGTGGAAATTTTCCTTCCACCTGTTGGTCTTTGGCGCCAATAGAACATAATTGTACACTCGGTTTAATTAGCCATTTATCTATTTGAACTATGTCCGTTTGGATTATTTGTGATATTTCAGCCAACTCTCTTTCTTCCTTTTCCTTGATATTGAGCGGATGCTTGGCTGTATTGATGTGGCCTAGCATCTTAGTGCTGCTTTCACCATCAAAACCCAACCAACTCCCATCTAGAAAACCGAAGGTTTCTTCACAAGATTTTATCACCTCTTTATCTTGCTGTCTGCCTTCTGATATGTTACGCTCCTATTCTTTCAACAAAATGTTACCTTGGGTCTTCTCTGTGATGGAAAACCTGGAACTACTGCCTGTTTCCCTTTTCACCGTGGCTATAATGGCCTCTTGGAAAGCAATCCAAGCCGTCCCAACTCCCTTTTCTCTAAGAGAGAGGTTTTCCAGTACTCGATCAATGATTTGGCAATTGTTTTGAATTGTTTCCACCTTACCAAGTAGACCTTGCTGAGATGCCGACACTCTTTTTCTGATTTCTATAGCTTGGGATTGAAATATCTCAATATCAATTACTTGACTTTCGGTGAAGTCTAATTTGGCCTGTAGTTGCCTCATCAATTCTCCTTGCTGGCCTATCTGTATTTCATTGTTCTGAGCCATCATCTGTGTCTATTCGAGATCGGCTTTGAGCCGCTCGATTTCCTTTTGATCAGCTACTCTAGCCTGCTCTATACCTATATTCGCCTGATCTTTGGCAGCTGCCTCTGTTGTAGCTAGTTTAGTTTCTAATGTTTTGATCAAGCGATTTTTTCGCTTCAGCTGATCCTTTAGGGTCCCGACTGAAAATTGGTTGGCTGTAGCGAAAGCCCCCAATGTCCCTGCTATTTGAGTTGCAAATTCCTCTTTTTTCATAGCTCTCCCATCAGTTAAAATTTTAAATTTCTTGGATACCGTGCTTGCCTCTTGATAAAATTCCTGTTTCACGACAACCTTTCTCTTTTTATCGAAGAAGAATTCATTCGACGGTAGATCTTCCATATTTATAGGCATTAATTCTTCGCCGAAAATCCAACTTGCATTTGGGATCCCCTTTGTGGACTGTAGGGGGGTAACATTAATGATGGGATTTCCAATCTGCTTATATGATTTCCCTGGAGTAACAACGAAGTTTGGCTCTCTTGGAGGGTTGGGAGTCTCAGCTTCTTGTTTTGGGCCCCTAGTTTGCTCTTTCTTTTCTTGGTGTTCTTCTCAGTCGGGTGTTGAATCTTTGGAGCCCTCGGCTTTCATTTGCTGCACCTCTATGGTCGTTGGGTTCACACCCTGTAATACTGGGGGAAGACAACTTCGCCGGTGTTCTTGGAATTTGAAAACATTGGCCTTCTCTTTGGGCGACAGGGCTTGTATCTGACCCAAAACTTCGGCATAAGATCTCGCACCTTGGAAACTATTATTCATGAGGTGAATTCTCATGTTCAAATCTTTTAAGGCCACAACTAGCCATGTGATTACTCACGACCCTGTGTGGGTCGTGTTTCTTGAATTCAATGTGGACCAATTTAATATCTTCTAAGGCTGCTGCCTCGGCCTTTGCATGCCCAAAATCTAATAAAGAATAGGTATTTAAATGAATTGGGAAAGGTGGCCATACCTTCTTTGAAAATACTTTAAGCTCTTTGTTTATGCCACCAATCACGGTTTGCCTAGCGATTTTTCAACAAACCAGCCTATCGGGTATAAATAATGGTAGAGCATGTGGAGGAACAGAGGCACTGAAAACCCTGATGTATAAAAATTCTGCCTCCACGTACCAGTTGGCCATGCTACTCAAATTGTGCATGATACTATCTGAGATCCTGGACGGTGGATTACCGAAGATGGTGACATGCATCAATACCATTACCCAATTGAAAATTTCATATATGAAATCAACGGCCTTATCCTCCCAAAGCTTTGAATGGTATACATGGATAGGCTCGACATCAGATGGAGCCCAACTCTATCTCATTAAGGGGAAAGGCATCATGAAACACACGACGTCCATGATGTATGCAGACATAAAAAATGAAGTGGCCTTCCCACTCGCCTTCTGTGTCCGATATTCTGTAATCCGACTAGTTAGACTATCTGACAACAATTTGGCCCAGTCGAAAGAACATCCTTCCGCGACTGTATGCATCAGAGGCACACATGGGAGGAAAAAATGTGTGGTGTCCTCCCTCCTATACAATCTATAGGTCATCATTGCTATGTATTTGAACTATGGTTCCAAGGAAGATATGGAATAAACTCTGTTACTATCTTCCTTGAACTTCGTGGGGTGTGAGACCCAATCCTTGATCAAATTAGATAATCTTTTGCCGTATTGCTCACATTCCTTCTGTTTAAAATCCTCCAGAAACTCAGCTTTGTATCTGAAGTTCGGCATGGATGACAATTTGTACATCTCCTGTAAGTGTTCTGGTCTAAAGGTCCCAATAGTGACCTTCTGCTCGTTGATGATGGTTCTGGTCGGGATATCTACATGGTCTAGCGCCCATCGGATCATATCATAGTAAGGAAGAAGACATGGCTTGGTCTCTACTTTATGCATCTCTGCTTGGACGAAAACCTTGTATTTGGTGGCCAAGTCATCCTTCTCATTATCACTGGAATCATCTGAACAATCTACCAATTCGGAGTGCAAAATCTCAGAGATGTATGACCAGGTTCTGACAGAATCAACACTTCATGGTGAAGTATCAGAAAAATTATCTGAGCCTTGTCCTGAACTCTTAGCACTTGCCTTGGACGCTTTTCATGGGGCCATGACAGAGGATTCTAATTTATCTCTCTTATGGTAAAAATATGTATACATACAGAAATCAGTTTGATGAGAAAAGCTTCTCTGCGCAATATAGAAATGAGCTTTGTGAAACTGAAAGAAAGAGACCTATATCTTCAACCATTTAAAACCTCGACATCCTTATCAACAGAATGATCAAATCATTTTTAGAGACAAATTTAGCAATAAAAACCATATCCTTACTTGTCGCTTCGCCTCATTTCCATTTAATGCCAGAAATTTCGACGGTTCGTGACACAAGTTGGCGCAAGGAACATTTAAATTTACCTCATAGACTGTGCATATATATATATATATTATTATTATTATTTGTATTAAAAAATGATTAATCTGGCTTAGCTTCTTTAATCAAGCTTTCTTAAACTTTAATCAACCTTTCGACATTCGCCGTATTGGGAGTTTTCACTCTAACACTTCGAGCCCCTAAAACCTGAGATCGCGGTGACGCAATCTAGTTAAGAGAAAACGTAATCTGGATTAAGCGTTTAATTATTCATGTTTTAATTAATATCGCGACTTCGTGACTCAGGGCTTCGAAGGTATAGTTCCCGGGAGGAGCGTATGACGAGTCACGAAATTCCAAGATCGTGATGATGTGATCTAGTTAAGCCAGAAGGTAAACCAGATTAAGTGTTTAATTAATTTATATTTAAGTAATATCGCGACTTTGTGACTTGGGGTTTTGAAGGTATAGCTTCTGGGAGGAGCGTATGCCAAGTCATGAAATCCCGACAGAGTTTTAACTGTGGTAAAACTATATTCATCCTTGACACTAACCCGGGTAACTTATGTAAATGTCTTGCAATTTCGCCTATCGGAGTCATGACGGTAAGTTTTTTGGAGAGAGTGAACGCCGAGATGCGAAACCCTGATAGCACTTGACTAAGGTTTAAGGAACTTTACTCTTGGCTTTAACCTGAGGTAAGGCTTTTAAAATCTTTTCGCAAGTTTGCACATCAGGGCTTGTAAACATTGCGACTCGTAACTCCCAAAATGCGATATCCCAAGGTATAGAAAAGTGAAAAAGTTCGTTGAATCGTTTAAAAGGTAATGGCTTAAGAGTATAATGGCCATCGCCACTATGTATATCAGGGTTACTGAGGTTTTTAGTGGGTAAGGTCATGAAGTAAAAAACAACTTAAAGTCCATCCTTTGATTTTAAAAAATTACATTTAAACTAGTTAGAAAAGGCGGCTCCAACACCTCCCTTGCTCCTACCTTCCAACCTCACTTTAGGGATGATTTTAAGGATGGAAATTTATTTTAAAATGTAGAAACCTTGGCGAATATTAATAATACTTCATATGTCAACTATAAATGTTTGGCGATATTTTTGTAAAAATATTCAAATTTCTAATTATTTTATATAGTTTTTATAAAATTTTGGTGATTTTTAAGGTAAAATAATTTTATCCTATAGAATTTGGGTGAATCATTTTTAAAATAGCGAATCTCGTTTTTGGAAAAAACATGGAAAATTAGCCCATGAGTGAAATTTAGCCCCTAAAATCATCCCCGCCTCACTTCATGTGAATGTTTCAAGTTCTTCCTTAGACTCTATTTGTGTTTTGATGTTCTGAGTTAGATCACAAAGACACTCTCCTTCCACTATACATTTTTGTTTATATAATATTCCAACATGTATGAAATTCAAACATTATGTCTTTTTGTATGAACCAATGCATCTCTTTATTTAATTTAATTATAATGCTAACATTTTGTCATTAATTTGTTTTTATCTTTAATTCAAACTTAAAATCCCTTGTAAGTTGTTTAACATTAATAGAATATCTGGGTGCTAACAATTGTTTACTGTTGTTGTAACAGTTCTTTAAACAAACCCTAATCCATAGGTGTTAATTATCTTAATCATATTTTTTTAGTTCTTATGAGTCGATCTCATTTATGGATTTATTCTTCTCATTTTGGTCTCACACTTCTATATTGATCCAATGATCTATGATCAATATTCATTGTCCACTTTCAATCCAATCACTGTTCCTCTATAATTACTCTAGGCATATTGTATTTGCTGGATCATTGAAGATCAAGAAGTCTAATCCGTAAACATGAGGCTTATAGTCTATCCATGTCACTAACATGGAATTCTCCATTTAAAACAATTATAACTCTGGCTTTTTATATGATGAGAATTCTCGACTACTCAAGCCACAAGTCGAGTCGAAAAATAAAATAGAGTCGACCACCTGAAATTTGAAATGGGAAAAAATGAGTTGGCTAAAATACAAGTCGGGTCGAGGAAAAGTAAGTCAACCAAGAGTCAATAAAGGAAATTCAAATTTATCAAGTCAAAGTTGAAGGCAATGCAAGTCGAAGTTATCCAAGTCGAAGTCGGAGGCAATGCAAGTCGAAGTTATCTAAGTCAGATTCGGAGGCAATGTAAGTCGAAGTCGAAGGAAATGCAAATCGAAGTTATCCAAGTCAGAGTTGGAGGCAATGTAAGTCAAAGTTATCCAAGTCAAAGGCGAAGGCAATGGAAGTCAAAGTTATCCAATTTTAAGTTGAAGGCAATGCAAGTCGAAGTTATCCAAGTTGAAGTCAAAGGCAATGCAAGTCGAAGATCAAGAAGTCTAATAGAGACTCTCATGCCAGACCCTTTTACATATTTTAATGAGCACCATATTTTTATCTTTCCCCTTTTCATTTAGATAGGAAAAATTTAGTATCCATAAGTAATTATTGTTTAGACAATTCATGATTTTGACAATATCATATGCACAATTTTGATGACGATGACCATAATATTGACCTCTTTGCATCAATGCCAGTACCAACATCATATACCCTATTTGACATCAATCCGACACCATAACGTCATGTCCAACAAGATAATGTTCCTCAGGTTGATGTAATTAAAGAGCAATGCCAAATAATCAAAAGAGATCCTTTAGAAGCCTCTTCCCTCTTTAGGCTCTCTTAGAAAAATCTAGGAGCCAAAGGGGGTATCCCTTGTAAAATTAAATATGTAAGGTAGGTAAGATTTAAATCAATATCACAACCAATCAGATTCTCCAACAGCATTAATAAGGTAAAGAAACAAGGCAACTTTATCCAATGAATAACAAACTATATCAAATAAAACAAGATCTTAGTTCACTTCAAATCAAAAAGAAATAAACCAGATCTAATCACTTCAAATTTAAGAAACATGTCCTCAAAGATAAAGTGATCACAGGAAAACCAATGAAAGAAAGTAACTAGTGTCATTATATAAATATTCCATGAACAACATTTGTATCATATATAGTAGTGAATACATAGTATATTAGACTAACAAATATCATTCATACAAAATCTCAATAGAAAGACAATGCCAAGTTAACCTTGTATGTTAAATTGAAAAACATCATTCTGAAATGAATAAACTTCAAAGGCGATCATGTCGACCTATTGAAACATTCATACTGTAATTATTTGATATACGAAAGAAGTAAAAATACA
>JASDQU010372556.1:119934-134047 GCA_032191745.1 Picea mariana
TTTTCTTTTATAAATTTAAAGAATCTTGCAAAAAAAAGTTAATGAAACATGAACATGTGGATAGTCAAAAATGAACCATACATTCTAGTTTCAATGATATGTAAATGACAGAAAAATACAAAGAAGCTATCCTGTCAGTGAATTAGTGAGGTGTATCCAAGCATCTGCATGAGTGGTGAACATCCAACTTCCATGTCCAAGAGAAAAATCTGCAATGAACCTTATGACTATTCTAAATAAATTCAGAACATGTATTGGCAGCTTAGGTTTTAATGACAGAAAAGGAAACACAAACATAAACATGTGATCTCATAATTATACATGATTACAGCAAGATAAATCTGGAAGCAATCTATGCATTTTATCATTTAATTTAAAACTCAAAGATGAATCTCATTATTTAAATCGAAGATATGATCACAACATTTGTATTTTAATAAAACAAATGATAGATGGTACTTATAATATAAACCTCCTACACATCACAGATCATTTAATCTAAAGATATCAAACCTGCACATGTAACAGGATTAAAAAAACATAAATAACAATATTATAAACAATAGTCTAAAGCCAAAATGAATATATGTCGTTCTATTAAGCTTTTAGAATCACTTGTCCATTCTGTAGTCTTGGAAGAAATTTTTTGGATTAGAGACTTTAAAGATTGGAAAAATTAATACATAAATGATAATAATTAACCATGTATTGATAAAAAAGACTAAAGTTATTTAAATCAACGCATAATCAATTATTCAAAGAATATGAAGATATTATAATGAAAATAAAACCATTTTACTCACAGGACAAAAGCCATTAAACAACCTGGAATTCCATATTCTTCTTTAAAAATAATCGTCCATTCTCCCAAAGATTCCAGCCATCCATTACTCCATTTGAAAAGAAATAAAAAGTTTACAAAAGCAATAATATACAAAAGAGAAAGGATTAAAATCCTCCTCTCCAATTCTTCGATCCTCATGGCTCTGATCTTTCTCATATATTTATAAAATGAATGAACAGACTCGGTGACACTATTAATTTTGGCCACTTGAAATTTGCCTCTAAAAGAAACCCAAAAATCTCTCAAATCGTGCGTTTGTTTGGGAAAATATCTATGCGAAAGGTAAATGGGTCGATTTTGGTTCTAGTTTTTCAATCGTTTCTTCCAATTGCGCACGGTTTGGCTACAATCAGTTCTGCAAAATTGTATGTCTGATCTTGACACCTTTCCAAATTTTATCTGTTGTTGCTCATAAAATTATTTGTAGCAATCCAAAATTATTTTTGGATCAATCATCTTGAACGTATTTGGATAATAAAATCAAGCCATGATCAGATCCGTATCAAATATTTAATAATAGAAACCTGTGAAACAAAAAAAAAAACCTAAATTAATAACTTAAAAATTAATAACCTAAAAATTGTGAATAAAACAAAATCTAGAAAAATCAAAAATGAATTTAAACTAACTATAACTTATAAACAAACATTATTTATAATTTGTTTTCAAATATGATCTAAAAGCTTCAAGTTAATGAAGAAAAAATATTAATTTTAGTTTTTTACAAAATCAAACAAATGATAGATAATTCTTTGATTATTATTATTATGAAATGAGATGCAAAATGAAAAAAAAAAAGAATTTAATTAATTAACATCACCAAATGATTTCATGAAAATGAGAAACCAACCAAGATATTATTTGATAAAGTATTGAACACATTATTCAAAATAGTCAAACTTGCTAATGAGCAAAAGAATGAACACATAATCATAATTTAAACGAAAGTAAACATTTGATAAAAATTAACCTTTTTGTTTAAATTGAGATTTTTATGTTCGTTTCTACCTTTTGACATATACTCTTGTAATAAATGTCTCATACTAAAGTGAATGTCTTAAGTTTGTCTCAAAGCAAGCTAAGGAATGGAACTATTTGAAAATGTTGATTATGTAGCTCATTATAATTATCAAGACTCTAATAGGGGCCCTTTAAATTTTGTAAAAATATAGGGGGAGTTGTTGAGGCCCAACAATAGGGCAGCTGCAGGCCAAATTAGACTTCGTTGAAAGCCAGGTAATCGATATCGAGATATTTCAATCCCAAGCTATAGAAATCAGAAAAAGAGTGTCGGCAGCTCAGCAAGGTCTACTTGCTAAGGTGGAAACAATTCAAAACAACTGCTAACTCATTCATCGAGTACTGGGAAACCTCTCTCTCAAAGAAAAGGGAGCTGGAGTGGCTCAGGTTGCTGTCCAAGAGACTATTATAGCCACAGTGAAAAAGGAAATAGGCAGTAATTCCAGGTTTTCCATCACAGAGCAAACCCGAGGTAACATCTTGCTGAAAGAATGGGAGTGTAACATATCAGAAGGCAGAAAACAAGTTAAAGTGGCAAGAAAATCTTGTGAAGAAAATTTTGGCTTCATAGATGGAAATTTGTTGGGTCTCGATGGTGAAGGCAGCACAAAAACACTAGGCCGAATCAATGTAGCCAAGCACCTACTCAAGATCAATGAGAATGAAGAAAGAGAGTTGGCTGAAATATCACAAATAACCTAGAAGGACATAGTCCAAATAGATAAATGGCTAATTAAACTGAGTGTACAATTATGTTCTATCAGCACCAATGAGCGCCAATGACTGACAGGTGGAAGGAAAGTTGCCACAATTGATGAAAGATTGTTATACTTTTGAGGCTAATAATCAAGAAGAACCTTCCAAGTTGATATCCCAGCTGGTGGAAAAGTGTGTCACCTGCACAGAACATGCGAAGGGGAAGGTTTCTAGTACCAAATAAGGATAGAGACAAAGAATTGAAACGATTAATCTCATTTTTTGTTGTAACTGAAAACCTCTGGAACGATTGAAATTCTAGCATATAGAGATTTGTATAAATACACATTTTGAAGAAAGAAAAAGGGTTGGACCTATTTTGGTCGATTGTAATAGAGACTCTCTCCTTTTGAATATTAATACAAAGCAATTCGAAGACTCCTGATTCCGTCAAGACTGTGTTATGAGTTTGTTTCCTCTCTAATTCCATGTTCAACTTCATTTCGCACATATATGTTTGATGAATGTTTCACTGCAATTTAGTAAAACCTCTACAATGGTGATTAATTTTAATTGTCTATATAGTTTACAATTTTTCCTCTGTATCGAATATTAGCAGGTACAAGACCTGTGGACTCTTTAGATTTTCATATTTTATACATTTGCCAGATTTTTGCTCACCTTTTTCTTCTTATGTTTACAGGGCGAGATTCTCCCTTGATAGGAGCCTCGTATTATAAACAGCTTTATGATTTTCTCACATTTCCACACACACCAATTATTTAATAGATAACACAGTTATGGGAAAAGGCCTTTGGTTTGTAATTTATCTTTAACATTAAATCAGATAGTTCTCTTTTATACGATCGAATTGAGACAACATTTAAAGCTTTGAAACTTTCCTTTAATTTTAATGTTCCTCTATGACTGTCCCCGTTGTAAGACAGCCTAACATTGAACCCATTTTATCAGACCAAACACATATCACTCTGAACCTTTTCGATACTATCCTTAAAACAACCACTACCCGAGTATAACTTGAATGTTCATGGGCCGCTATTGAATGGGATATAAACATCCAAGAACAGTTGGAGGCTAGACAGCGACAACCTGGAAATCAGCCTTAGCTTACTTTCCCGAAGGTTGATGCTTTCCCATTTCTTTATCCTTTACTCACTTTCGAATTCCTAGACACTGTACTTTCTAAGCCTTAAGTATAGACTCTGGAACAACAACACCTATTTGATTCATCATATTACAATTGGGTTATATCTTTCCTATGATCCATACCAATAATATGAGTCACAAATACTCCTCCGGTTGGTTACTCTTCCAATGATTATGGAGAGTGCTTCAGTGCCTCCTACATTGTTGCAATATACTATTCCAACTCTTGATTCTTGCTACTAAGACATCCTCGTGTCATGCTATATGTTTAAGGGAAGTTTAATATTGAATCAACTATATGTTGTTTTGTTTACTTTTTGAGTCGGCCATCCTTGTCTCAATTGTACTTGGTGATTCTATCTCTTCACATCATCTCTCAGAGTATGTTTCATGTCGATTGATGGAGAATAAATTAAGGACCTCCTTCGAAGGATCTCTTCCTATCGACTTTATCACATTATCTACGAGAGGGATCTAGAAACTAGCTAGTACCTTGGAGATTGCAGTCCTCAACGACATGCCTCCTCATGATCAACAATGGGTTTACATCATTGACGCCTGATTGACCAATTTTATGGGTGTTCGACATCAAATCATCTATTCACACTCACTAGATGGTACTAGGTACCTTGGGGTCTGTTGTAACAGATTTCGGAAATTGCTCTCAGCTTTTGAAGCTTTCACTATCTAGTAATGTCTTAACGGGAGGCATACCTCGGGAATTTGACAAGCTGCGACATCTAGAGATACTTTATCTTGCTCAGAATCATTTTTCACTGATGGTCGCTATCTTGGAGAAACATTGGGCCGTAATGGACTCTGTCCTGGCCATTTCTATGTAACCTACAGTGGGCGAGTTATCATGGCAAGTGAAGTGGGTGTTGTCGACATTCCACCTGAGGACATTTGCCAAAAGGGAAGACTTAATCTTGGCATGATGCTACTTGTAGATTTTGACAAACATGTTATTGTAGATGATCAGGCCTTAAAAAAACATTATTCCATGTCACGACCCTATTCTGAATGGATAAAGAGACAGAAGATTATTCTCAAAGATGTTGTTTGTTCTGTTCCAAAAGCAAAAAGAGCACCTGAACAAATTATTGGATCAGTAAAGGTCGACAGTTTGAATGATACAATGGAAAACATTGGAATATATGGATTGTTATCGCCATTGAAGGCTTATGGGTATACAGTTGAGGCTTTGGAAATGTTGTTGCTTCCTATGGAAAAATATGGAACAGAATCTCTTGGTTCTATGGGGAACGATGCACCTTTAGCTCTAATGTCAAATAGACCTAAAATAATATGTGAATACTTCAAACAAATGTTTGCTCAAGTGACAAACCCTCCTATTGATCCAGTTCGTGAAGCAATTGTCACCTCAATGGAATGCATGATTGGTCCAGAAGGGGATCTTACAGAAACTAGTGAGAAGCAGTGCCATCGTCTTTCTCTTAAAGGTCCTATTCTTTCCATTGAGGAAACAGAAGCAATTAAAAAATGAATTATCGTGGCTGGCGTAGCAAAGTTCTTGATATCACATTTCCAAAGGAACGTGGACCTAAAGGATTGGACGAGACCTTGGATAGTTATCTTGGCAACTTCGGTTGGGCTAGGTTTGTTATCTGCATCTTGTCTAGTTTTAAGAATTTTAATATGTTTTCGCAGAAGAAAGTCTGCGTTGTCAGAAACCCCTGCAACAAGATTAGGGACGATGCTCAGGAGCCGACTCTGGGAGACGAAGATTATGGTAGGTGGCTTCAGGAGATATTGGGGCGTTACCATTCGTGTGATGATTGGGGCATTACCATTCGTGTGATGATGGTGGAAGACCGTTCACGAGGTGCTCGTCAGTGGTGGTGCAGAACGTGGAGGCTCCGACAAGCAGGTTATGAACGAGGAGGATCTTTCTCGGCTGGACAATGTGTTTGAATATTGCGCTCTAGACTACGAAAGCCTTGGCCTATCTTTCCACCTCGCACTTCCCTACGACCTGCCTCATATGCATATGTCGCAGATGAGAAGGCAGGAGAGATTAGCAAAACTTTCCAGGGAGGAAATTTACATCGTTTCATCGCCACTACTGTATTCTTTGGAGGGAATACAATATATAGTTGAGTGGAAAAAAATAATGGAGTTTCAAATTCGGAACGGGTCTTTCTTAAGCTCATTGTCTGTGTCTTCATGCACACTGGGGATGTGAAATGCCTTGGATTTTTGAACAATGTCGTGGCTAAGTTTGGCAACTTGGTTCCTTGACTATATCACGTGGATAATATTGAACACCTTGGAGTTGATAGACACTTTGAAAGGGAAATCAAGGAAGATCTGATTATGTGTATAGGCATTGGAACGAAAGACGAATTGAGCGGGGCGGTTTCAAAATTTGCATTGTCGTCTTTATACTCATCATTTTTGGGTGGCTCCATCATTGTGATCAGTCATTGTGTCCATATGGGGATGGCAATAGACCAAACCAATATAAGCGCTTCTATTCTCCAGTTTCTGTATATTTTTAGCCGGACCAATCTGTACAGACGTACTCTGAAGGCTTGCCTCTCCTTCGAGGTCTTCTACAACAATGCTAAGAGCGTGGATGGAACTCAGATACCAACGTTCATTCACCCCAAGCTTCAGTGTTGATCGCATTATCATTTCAGGACATTGACGGAGCAGAATATTTTGTTGGTGGACCGACTCTGAGAAGATTGACTTAGCATATATGTTTATGGAATCCCTTAAAGATCAACAACAGAGTTTGAATTTGAGTTTACCATGGGAGAAAAGATGGATGGGCAGGCCACAGTTGGTTTTGCTACTCTGTGATTGGATACAATCAATTCTAATTTCATCAACCAAGCAGAATGCTGCACCACAAATGTCAACATAGAATGATGGTTGTTTGCTTGCTTGATGCTGGGTAATATTTAAGTGGTGTTTGTAGTCTGAATACTTGGAGAGAGCAATTTTTTCACCAAATTGGATGCGCCCGATAAATTGTGTGCTCATAGCAGCAATATCATTTCAAGATAATGATAGAGATATTCACAACAGGTCCCCATGCATATCACTTGAACATTTCAAACCCGAATCAAAAATGATTTTTCCAAGAGTTCTTATGAAAGAATTTACAGAAGTCGTAGAGGTATTGTTTTCTTTACATCGAAGATACTTTCGGCCTACTTTGGATTTGTGGGCTTCCTCATCTTTGGTAGCAGCTAGTCTAGGTCAAAGAGTGTTCTCCAAAGAGCTGCCAGGGATGGCCAATTTGTTCTGCCAAATATTGTATGCTTAGTGTTGGAATCATTTACAAGGTATCTGGGGTCACATCCTAATCCAAAGAATGTTTTTCCTATCATTGTGGAAAAACTACTTGAACCATTACTGTCGCTGCTAAAAGTTCTGACAAGAGAATTCAATTCTAAAGAATGCTCTAAGGATGATGTTTCATAGCAGACCTTGAGACCACGGCTTTGGGATTTTTGTTGTTTAGGTTGCATTGGTACAATGTATCTCCAGCTGTTTTCGACAACTTCAAAGATGCCAATGGTAAATTCTTTTGCTCGACCAGTCCATTCGACAAAGATGGAGCAAGCATGCTGAGCCTTTATAGAGCTTCCCAGCTCGCATTTCCTGGAGAAAACATTTTGGATGAAGCTAGAAGCTTCACTACTGAATATTTGAGAAAAATGAGATTTTCAGTGCATGGAACGACAAACAAAACCTGAGCCAAGAAATTAAACACACGCTGAAGACTTCTTGACATGCTAGTGTCCCAAGAGTAGAAGCAAAAATATTATGTCAAGTGTATCGCCCAGATTATGCACGCCTAGCCAAAAACATTTACTAGCTTCCCTACGTCAGTAACGGTTCAAAGAGCTGGCAGATGCACCTGGCATTCGTAGAATTCCATGAAGAGGAACCATTTCAGATTCCTGGAACACAAAGAGTTTTTTATTTTCTTTTAAAAGATAGATTGATGTAACGAAAAGGGAGGGCGTAGGGAGAGTTGGGGAATAAACCTCTCGTGAAGAGGGGGTTCTTTTGGCTGAGTTAATTTGTAAACCAGAATGAAATAATACAGAAGATTTTTTACTTGTGACTGTGAGATTCATCACGGTCGATTTCTTTCAGTATGTTCTTCCTTATTTCAGTTGTGTTAAATTTGTTTGGAACTCATTCTATATGCTCCTTACCCACAGTTGATATGTTGTCATTATCATATTGTTTATTTCTTCCTTATTCCGTCACGGCTGTGTACAAGTTTGTTTTCCTGTATCTTCGTTTCATTTCATCTTCCTAACTGATGTGCTTCGTTATACTTTAGTACGACCACTACTATAGCGAATGGATTTTGGTTTTCTGTAATTGTTTACTGTTTTTCCTCTGCACCAGCTATCAGCGGGTGTAAGACCAGTCTACGCTTCCAGAATTCTGCATATATTCTCTGCTACATCGACCTTTCCTTTCCTTTTTCTGCTACCACATCACAATTATCAAATCACTGAAAGATAGACTTACTTTGCCTCACTTTCCGCAAGTTATATGATCGCTACTATTATCTCCTTTCCTCAGTTTTCACTTGACTCCATGCCTAATGGACCATTTCCCTGGTTTAACCCCCAAACTCTAAGAATCCAAGACCATCATTTACCCATGAATCTGCCCACCATTTCACGTTTACTGAAGATCATATTGTGACATTGTTCGAGAGATCCCTCTCGGGTTGGAGGAGGGCAGCTTCTAATCCAAAGTGGTTCGAGGTTGCCTCGAGATTGATTTGCTGCAACCCATTTTCAGTGCCGAGTGTCAACAAGGTCCATTTTCATCATTGGTGAATCCCCTCGAGTCTGTTAATGGTATATCTCAGTGACCGATAATCATATTGTTTCTACCATGCTCGACATCAACTCATCTATTCACATTTGTAGAATCGTACCATCAGGGTTTGGGATGAAGACCTTGGGTTTTGGGCCACATCATTCCTTCACATCAGCCCTCCCAGGTTGCGATGGAGTATATCACTTATATGATTACTTTGAATACTTTTGGGGCACTCTCCTTAGTGCCTGATGTCTTCCTGATGTATATGCTATGACATAAATCCACATTGTATTTTCTCATGGCTATGATCTCATTGATGACATGGATCCACCGTGTATTTTTTCATGGCCATGGCATTTCATTTCATTTCATGGATCTGTAGTGTATTGTGTTGGCAACCATGCTTTGTCTCTCTTCTGAGAATTGGTATGCCTACCTCAGGGATGGTGTATATATGTCTATATCCTTGGTGTTTGATTGTAGGTACTCCTTGGCTTCTTGATCTCTTTGTTATCTCCTCACACTACCTCACACTTTATTGTAATGTGTTTCATCCATATATTCCTTTCCTAGACTCACACATTAGGGGGCATCTGTTATAGCCTTAATTTCCACCTCACGGTGTCAAGAGGAACATAGCGAAAGATGAAAATTGAAACACATCTTTTTGCTCAGGATTCAATCAGTTTTGAAGGGTGTCACTAGAAAGTATACCAGTAAGGGTGACATGTCTCTAGGCATCTATATGCCAACCAATGACATGTCACTGGACATCAGTGTAAAACCCGCAACACCCCCTCTAACCTTCTAGACTCATGGAGTTTCAAAGAGGTAAGTGATCAATGACTTGGTTCTTCATGGCATGAGCCTTGGACCTCACAACATTCGAGTCTCCATTAATCTCTAGAAGATGTAGAATCTTTGCCAAGCCTCTTCCAAAGAATCTATAAAAGGAAGGACAATATTGAGCATGAGGAGGAAGAATCATTTACAAATACATGCTACCAAAATACAAAGGTGTTTCTCCATTCTTCATCAGTTCTAGTCAGGTTTCCTAGCTTGGTTGAAAAGTTGAGGAGAAAGGATCAAGGGGAAAGGAGGAATGCATCAACATTGAGGTACATTTGTATTTATTTTTTTCTCATGTGTTAATCAATAGATCATTGATTTTCTCCCATGAATATAATTTGTATTTAATTCATATATGTTCATATTTGATTTATTCCATCATAGATAAGGATATATCTAAATGAATTTGTGATTTCATAACGCTAGATAGAATTTGTAGATTAGTATTGTTTGTCACTTGTGTGCAAGTAGCAGGTTGAAGGATCTTGGAGCTAGAACTTCGAGACTACACCAGTTGAGGACACACGAGGACAAACTTCAAGGAAAATGTATGCGTTTCTATCCTCTCTTTGCATAAAATAGGAAACATATTGTTTGAATCTAGGGAGAACCATAGAAGTCTATCCCACTGTCTATCTAGGATTAGTGGGAAGATCCTAGGGAGATATTACTATCCACATTGGTGATATTTTCTTTGTAACATTTATGTAATGCACTAGCTATATTTATGACACTGTTGAATGATGTATTGCACCCATATTTAGATTCATTTTTTATCTTGTATTCAGATGATATATTGGTTTATAGATCTACCTAGGAGGAACACATCTCACAACTCATGCATGTGTTATAGACTTTAAGAAAGCACCAGTTGCTAACTAACCTCAAGAAATGTGATTTTGCTTTGCATTCATTGGTGTATGTGGGTATGTGATTGGTGGATAGGAGTTCAAGATAGATATTGCAAAGATGGAGGCCATCATAAAATGGCTAGCTCCTACCAATTTAATGGAATTTAAGATATTTTTTGGAGCAACACAATACCTACTAAATTTCATAGCGTTATTTTCAATTTTAGATGCACCACTCCATGCCATAACAAAGAGAAATAATAGTTTCGAGTGGGGAAAGAATCAACATAAATCTTTTTATAAGGTAAAACAAAAGATCAATCAAGCACTAGTTCTCACATTGCCTAACTTGCAGAAGCCCTTCTAAGTGGACATAGATGCAAGTGGGTATGCTATGGGATCAATTTTGATGCAAGGAGGTAAGCCAAAATGCTATCATTCTGAGATGTTTAATGGGGGAGTTTTGAACTACCCTACATATGATAATAAACTATATTCCCTAGTTCAAGCTGTTAAGAAGTGGAAGCACCATTTTATGGGAAAGGAAACCATTATCCACATAGATCACCAACCATTGCATTATTTTCAAGCCCAGAGTAAGCTTCAACAAACCAGACATTACAAGTGGATGGGTTTTTTGTAGCCATTTCACCTAGTCATCAAATATAAGAAGGGTAGAACCAATAATTTGGTGGTTATGCTTTCAAGTCCACCCACATCCAAGATTATAGATTTGGGAACTCTTATGCACATGGATCATTTTAACCATGATGCATACAAAGAGATATACACAAAAGATGAGGACTTAAAGGAGGTGTTTCAACAACTACAGGGAAAACATTATGTAGAAGAAGGTGACAGTAAGGACAACTATCATCTCTTGAATGTGTTACTCTACAAGCTAGACAATCTTTGTGTTCCTAAAGGTGGAAGGTTGTAACTTATCAGAGAGGCTCACACCTCCAAAGTTGTAGGACATTTTGGTGTTGGGAAGATAGTTTCTAACTTATATAGGTATGTGTATTTGACCAAAATGAAAGAATATGCACACGATATATTATAGGATGCACACTTTGTTGTACCAACAAGCCCAACAATAGAAATGAAGGTCTATACCATCCCTTACCTATACCCACTCGACCTCGGGAAATCATTTCCATGGATTTTGTGGGCGTTTTACCAAAAAATTGGATGGACATGACTATATTTTTGTGGTACTAGATAGGTTCAACAAGATGTGCATTTGTGTGCCTTGTAGAAAGACCATTAAAGGAAAAGAATCAACAAACATGTTCTTTGAATAGGACTAGGTGAATTTTGAGATACCAAGGAGCATCATCTCGGAGAGGGATGCCAAACTTCTCAGTGCCTTTTGGACTACAATTTGGGAGAAGATGGCCACGAAGTTGAAGAGATATACAACATTCCATCCATAGATAGATGGGTAGACAGAAGTAGTCAATGGGATGTTGGTATAGCTTTTGAAGGGTTACAATCAAAAGCATATGAAGACCTGGGATGATAATATGATCTATATTCAACACTCTTATAACAGAGTTGTCCACTGCTTTGGGTGTTTACCATTCTCACCCTTTGATGTTTTATATGGAAAATAAGGAGGAGTGAGGGAAAACAACACAGGAGAAGCATTGAAAGAAGATAAATTTGTTGAGAAGATTAGACAAATTCATTTGCAAGTACAGGAAATGCTTAAGAAGTCATGTGAAAAGTATAAAGCAAGAAATTATCAACACAGAACCGAGAAGACATTCAGAGTGTGAGATAGAGTTTGGTTACAATTGAATAAGGAAATATTATAGGGTCTTGGTAAGAAGATCAAGGCTCTACAATATTACCCTTTTGAGGTATTGGAGAAAGTGGGAGATAACGCCTACATACTTAGTCTACCCCCATGCATGTGCATTTACTCAGTTGTGAATGTGGAGAATTTGAAACTCTATGAGCCTTCCATGTTGGATCAGGTCCTACCTACCATAGAGGACTTAGAACCAGATGCTCAAGAAAAGTTGGAAAAAGACACATTTTTTTGTAGAGCAGGTCTAGAACTACAAGACATGGGCAACTTGACCTTTGGAAGATTGGATTGAAAGGACAAATTCCATGAAAAGAAAAATGGTACTTCATGGATAAGGTCGAGGAAAAATTTCCTCACCTCATTCAGTAAATATTTTGGGCACCAAAATCCTCTCCAAATGGAGAGGTATGACTCGGATTGGATCATCATGCAATTTTTCATCTAGCTTGGTACTTTCTAGGTGGAAAAAAATGGAGGAATCAACATGTAAGGCCATTTTAGTGGCAAGTCCCAATTTGGAAAATTAGGGTTTGGAACCTTCTGGAGCCATTTTGATGCATTAAACAACATTTTTTAGAATTAGCATGTTTGGAACTTGTGCACACACACTTGCCGGTGTTCTACACTTTGACACCTTTCCAATGATGTGTTAAACACCTCAACTGGAGCTTGTATGCAAAATTTATTCCTCCCGCAAGTTGACCTACCTTGTTGACCACCATTTTATGAGTGGATGCCACGTCAACCCCCATTTGTCACACATATGGTGCTAGCCACATGTGGAATTTCAAGAAGATTCTACAAGGTCCAAACTTGGTCACTAATTGAGGGTTGAAGAAGTCAAAACCCTAAAACCCTAACCCTAGATGACTATCGGGCTATGTTAGATATAGGGCTTCTAGGAGGAGAAAGGGGTTCCATTCTTTTGTATTGTACTTGTTCTATAGTTGAGCAGAGCATCTAAGAGTGGTATTTTGAGAGCATAACAAAGGAGGTAGGAGATTTTGTAGCAGTTGTTTAGGCCATAATGTCAAAGGAAACTCTATAGTGAGTGCCCCTTTCTTTGTACTTGCTATTCATAACTAAAGAAAAGCGAGAAGAGCATAGGCCTCACCTTTTATATGGGTTTTCTTCTGTATCAAGCTTCCTAGGATATATCTTGTGTTCATTTGTGTGTGGATGGTGTGTTCTTTTGCTCATTTCTTTCATTTACGTAATTCAATTATTTCATAAATTCAAGCAAAGGTAGTAATTAACTAATTTCAGATCTAAGGAAGTAAATTGCAAAAATCTATGTCATAATAGTTTAAGATCCGTTGTGACGAATTATTCCAGTGAAATAGCCATGGAAGTTTACAAATGAATAAACTGGAGGGTGCATCATTGAAAGGTGAAAACTCTAAATTGAAGGTTTTATCTTGATGAACCCCTTACGTTGACAAAATCCAAAACCCCTTTTTAGTAGTTCCCTTTTATGAAGTTTTGGTCCACATGCTTTGATCTCAAAACAAAGACCCTTCCAAAAACACTAATCTAGGTAAGGTTACAATGTTCTATCTCTTTTATATTTTGGAATGATTTTGATCTCATAACTATTCACAATGGACTAGGCTCTTATGTCAACACTCATGATCATGAATTGGAGAATTTCAAAGCCAAAATAAAATAAAATAAATATTTATTGAACTTGATAATCATTAACCATTTTAGTTGTTGAACATCGAGTTCAAATAATACGAATGAGATAGTCTATATTACAAAATATTTATGAAACTTTTAATAACATGAGAGATATTTGCATAATTAATTATATGAATTGAAAATAAATCTCAGTAAGAATGTCACTAACAATATCACATGCATCAAATATGCACAAGAAGTTTGTAGCAATTTGTGATAAAATGAATATGAAAGACCCAATAACATTGACCATTAATGGATTAACAAACATTTTAATAAAATATGAAAGGTACGAAAATTTTGAAAAAAAAAAAAAAAAAATTGATAGAAATATTAAAGAAAAATCACCTCATTAAATACAAT